>JAOUZG010018166.1:3237532-3278751 GCA_026289955.1 Argiope argentata | reverse complement strand
TATATATATATATTGTTACGTTTTTAGCGTAGCGGGTTCGGATTGAATGGACTTTATTTGAGGACAGCACAAACAAATTTATTTACAGCTATTTACAGGTATATACAGGATGACTTGAAAAAGTAAAACTTCAGAAAACACAATCCAGCAATAATTAGTCACTTACAGCGTAAATGCAAGTCTTACGCACAGTAAACACAATTTGCAAAACAGCTATAGTATAGCACAGCAACAGTAAATCACAGCGAGATCAATAACACAGCGTTAACAACAAACGAAAACACGGCTCCCTAATAACAAGCGAAAAGCTACAAGTAAGTGAAACGCTTCTCTTCTCCAAAGAGAAATCCACTGCCAAAAAGGGGCAGTCCGTCTCTTATATAGCCGGCGAAAGTTCCGAGAGGCTACGGCGATCACCGAGAGAAAACGTGGCGCTGCCAGAATTGACTCGGGGTTACCAGAATATTCCTCCCGCCAAGTCAACTCGACTGGCGAGCGTCAGCGTTCGCCCGCTTGTAACTATATATATATATATATATATATATATATATATATATATATATATATATATAGTAGCTTTTATCTGCACGAGCATCTCAAAAAATCAGCTTTTAATAAACGTGTTGCCATCACATTTATAAAAGTTCTTATTTAAAAAAACAAGTTAAATACTACTGCAAATAAAAAAACCTAGAAAAATGTAATTTTCAGCAAGTTATTTTATGAAAAGAAATAAATTAAAGAATAAAAATATGTCATGCATTACAAAAATGCGATAAGTAAAGCTAAAAGAGAATTGGACAAACAACCAAACGATAATCTTTTGATCTCGAGATTAATTTTTTTAAAGTAAGAGATTGTAAACAAACTGGAAGATGATATCATTTCATAGAAACGACAAACAAAAAGCAATTGATAATAAATTGAATTAAAATATAATAAACTCTTGATTTTTTCTGTTGAAGTGAAACATTTTTGCTTTCGTGTTTTTTTTTTTATTTTAAAACAATAAGACTTGTTTTTTATTGTTAATTTTACTTATCTGAAGAAAATACATTGTACAAACAAAAATTTATAATACCTTCGTGAAAGTAATGAATCTCCATATTTTAAAGAATTATGCCGAAATAAAAACGCTTCTGCTTTCAAAGAAGTGTACGTAATGATAAAGCTATACTGGTAAAAGTAGGTCAGCTTTTTGAAAACGTATCTGCTTTCAAAGAAGCATACGTAATAATTAATAATACAATAGTTGTAAAAGTAGGTAAAAATTTTTTTTGCCCGTATATTTCGGAGACATTAAAACCTAACCAAAACAATATCATGTTCTCACCTGATAAAAAATAAATCAACTATCATTCTACATTAAACATATAAAAATGTAATTTTTATCATGTGTCTGTATGAAATGAAACAAATATGAAACATGATATTTTTGGAAAGTAAATGCAAGGAAACATTTTCTATAATATTTTACAATACATATATTACTAATTCAACAAAACAGTTTTATTTAAGGCAAATATATCTTAATATCTACAAGACATCTTCTACAATCTGAGCCCAACAGCTAATTTGCAAAAATATTGTAGTATTCATACATCTCTTAACAAATGGTCTAAGTGAAATATATAATTATATTCTTAGTAAATTGAAGTAAAAAATGCCGATGAATTACGACTTTTAAATTTTTACGTATATCATCTACTCTGTGAATCATATTTAACAAAATATTCTTAAGACACTAAGACCTTAAATAAAAAAAAATGGAATTATAATAAACTAAATTAATCATTGAAGTTGATCGATTTATGAAATTTTAATATCACTATTTTATAAAAACAGGCGATTTTAGGACTAAAAGACTACCTATAAATTTAAACTTCATAATTTTTTGAAGTATATTTATAAACTAAAAAAATAAAATAATATTGTTGAGAGCATTTATATACATCTAAAAATAAAATTACAAATTTAATGTTTTCGTGAAATGTTTGCTGAATAAGTCGTTGAGATATTACAAATTATGAAAATTTATAATATTTCAATTTCTGTAGAGAGCATAAAACTTCAATGTCGGACTACTCTGCTTTCAGATCCCAGTTTTATTTAAAGACATTCTTGGATTGTGTAAAGAGATCTTTATATTAATTGAAGTTTCATCATTTCCACTTTAATTTAAAACTGAATTGCGGATTTCAAAGATTAGGACTTTTTAAGGCCTATGTAATAGTAAATAGTATAAGTGAATTATAAAACTATCGAAATTTGAAGCTTAAAAATATTTTGCTGAAAAACCTATTATGACACCAAGTTATATAAACAAATTAATTGAGATTTTTAGCCGCAATTAATATTGGCAAACCGGCTAGTCACCAAAGGCGGCTAGTATATATATTATATGAAATATTAATAATATGAAATGTTAATTTCTCTTTCAGATATGGGAACTTTGTACCATGGCGAAGAGCTCTTCATCAATGTAAGGTCCTTCATTGAGTTACCCGAAAGCTCCGTTCTGTTCGACTGGAGGCAGAGCGACCTCGACAAAGCAAATAATTTCCCCAGGAACACGAGGCATGTCTCCAGTAACATGAAAAAGAATACCGATGGAAGCACCCTCATCATTAAGGAATTCATGGATTCGGCCGATAAAATTTTATCCTGTGACGTGTATTCCAACAAGAATGTGTTCATTGCAAAAAGGGACTTCTTACTTAGAAAAATTGGTGAGACATTGAAATTTTTTGTATATAATGGATGGGGAGAGAAATGCCCTATTTAACTAGAGGGCCCGGTCTTCTCGAAACGTTTTAGTATAAATTCTAATAAAGCTACTATCCCTAAAAATGACTTGTGCGCCTTTAGTGTACAATAATTACAAAATATGTGGCGTTTATATAGTAGTTTTATTGAATCTATCGCATCATCCTTGGCCAGTTATTTGGAGATTAATCCTTGGTATGCCGTTAATAATATCCGAAAATCACATTTGTGTTTCAGATGCCTTTTTCTCGACCTATTGAAATAAATATTTGATACAGAACTACAATTGTAGCACAAAATCCCATACCAGATTTTATATATTTAAGTCACCACACTTTTGAGTTATCATTTGACGTTTCCCACATTTTCATGTTTCTGATAGTACAGATTGACAGACGGTCAAACCTCTGTTGCTCAAAATTTGGATATTCCTAGACTATAGTTGAAAATTCTTTATATCGAATTTTACCTATCTAGTTGTTTTCATTTTGTTGTCATCGTGTTGGAATATATTTTCAAAAAGCCGAACAGACAGACTTTCTCTGATCGAAATTTGCTCAAAATTTGATAGAAATCTTCAAATTTGGTGTAAAGACCGCATACTAAATTTCATTCGTCTGCATCAATACTTTGTGGCGTTATCTTTACAACAGAAATATAACAAATGAACATTTTCCAAAAATGTGTTTTTCGAATCTCAAGGAGATGTAAATCATGGAGATCTCGAATTCCAATTTTTTGATGTTTTTATGATGTAAGCTTTATAAGCCAGAACATCCTCCGAACACGAGTGTCACATTTGTCTAGTAAGTATGTTACTCGGCTACAAACCCTAACGTCGCGAGTTTAGTCCTCGGTCCACAATGATGACCTGCGGCCTTGAATAAGCAATCTTTGTATAACTGTTGTGACGCCCTCAACCGGCAGCAGAAGTCGTCTGACGCATTAGAAACAACGGCCGAAATCCTCAACAACAATTCACACACGCTCGCCATACGCTTGCGCAAATGTATTGTTCGTCTTCACACCGACTCACTGGTTGGAGAGTATATGGTGGAAGTTTCATAAGTCAGATAACATTTCCCGGACACAGTGTCACTTTTGTCTAGTGGCTATGTTACTCGGCTACAAATCCAAACGTGCTTAGTTAGGTCTTATCCAAATTATCTATTCTTCTTCTCTACGTATATGAGAGAGTAAAATTATATAAAAAGTGTCTATTGTAAACTTTGAATGGGGATTTGTAAAATTATGTATTCAATGAATATTTGATCATTTTTCAGCTGAACCGGGTGATTCCGAAAAAGATCTTGAAAAAGAAGTGGCCCGTCAAAGAAAAAGAAGAAGCTTGCCAGAAAATTATGAATACGCCTCATATTCTGACAAAGAAAAACAAGAATCGGATGTCTCTTACGAACCAGAAGACGATATAAAAGTGATTAACGTAGATCCTTCACTTATCAAAAAGAATTCTAGAAAATCGCCACCAGAAAAAATAAATGGAAGATCTCCAATATACAAAACACAATATTTGAAATACCATCGACGTTACAAAATACCAAGTGCACCTACTTATCACGAACTTTCTCCCATCGTAAATTTTTATAACAAAAACTCTCCTATACTAGCTTACAATAAACAAAATGTAGGCAGACATCTGGAAAATCTGCCCGGACGATTAAATGAAAGATCTCCACTCTATAATACTCAAGATCCCCAATTCCTCATCAGCAGATCAAGTGCATCTATGTATAATGATCAGATGCCCAATGTATCAACTTATGACGGAAATCCAAACGATGGAAAACCAAACGTAAATATGTATGTCAAAAAACCACTAAACTCCCTTATTAATGATGGCCAACCTGATCTTGCTGTGCTAAAATCACCCTTCCTAAACACGCTCATTAATCAAGCTAACAGTTTGGCTCGATCACCAGTCACTGAAAAAAATGTGGAATTTCGAACGGTCGTCATTGAATCTCAAGGGATTCTGACTTTCGATGACATGGAATCCAGGCTGATTTCTAGCTGTAAATTGGATTCTGAGTGTGGAATGCATGCTTTTTGCTACGGTGCCATGAGTGCAACGACTGCTGTATTCGAACCGATGTTCTGTCGATGTAAAAGTGATTATGTGGGCAATGGTATATTCTGCTGGTTGTTTTAAGAATTGGAGACATTTTTGATACGGAGAAGCTTGCTATTTTGTATGGAATAGTGATGATAAAGTGTTTCAATTTTTATTTACGTAGCACAATTCAATTCATAATGTATTATATTTTTTAAAAAATCAAGCAAAAAATGTGCTCAAGACAAGGATTTTTTTTCTACAGATTTGTCAAAAATTAAAAAAAAAATGATTTTTGAAAATAGTCTCATATTCTTTACTTTTTCAAATAATCGAAATTTTTTATTCAATTCCTACTATTAGTTCACACTTTCCCTATATATATCTTTTCTAGATCAAATTTTCAATCATTAATGAAATAGTTTTCATTCATCCACTCAAGTTCAAATACAATTTTTTAAACTTGTAATAGATGGCACTTGTTGTTAATACATTTTTTTTATTTTTATAATTAATTTAATTTAATTGATTTTTAATATTTTAAGCAGAGTTCTAGCAGTTTGTAATGAAAATTTAACTCAATAGGCAGTAGCTCAATCGGTAAAATGCAAAGATTCCAGTATTTTCCTCGTGAAGGTGAAAAATGCGAGTTCCATTCTTGCGAAAATCAACAATATTTTGATAAGTCATTTGCTAGGTAAATATTTATTTAGCTTGCTCGAAATCTCGAAATATCGATACCGATTCTTTGAGTGTAAAACATTGAATCAATTCTCCATTCAACTGTGATACATTTTCAATTCGTGTTTCTTCTTACGTGCAGGTTTAATGGTTCAGGAGAATATCAATAAAATTGTAGTTATCCAATTATGAAAAATAGTAAAAAATACTTTTTTTAAAAAAATGTTAGTTTCTATTGTTAGTTTAAACTTCAATTATATTATTAAGTTCGTAAATTCACCGGGTTCGTTTGAAGTGGGTGGATGTGGCGACGACGTTTATTTAACATGAATACACTAATACAAAGACGACAAATATACAGCCGAGGCGAGGAAAGCACATTACAGCAAACAGTAGTTCACAAGTAGTAATCAACAGGGCCTGATTAAGGCAGAGGCATACGGGGCAGATGCCCCGCACCCTCACATAATTGGGGCCCCCAAATCGAATATGAATATTATTTTACGTTTCCTACTTTAATGAATCTTCTTCATTACTAAAGTATTGAAACAGAGGGAGGGGGGGCTAAAGAAGTTTTTGCCCCGGGACATCAACTAGGCTAATTCGGGCCCTGGTAATCAACCACAGGACACAAGCGGCAAGAAAGAATTCAGCAAAAAAGGAAATCTTCGTAGATTCACTCTACGGTCTCTCCAAACAGCTGCAGTTTTCCATTGTCTCCGAGCCTTAGCTGGATCCAAAGCCGACCTTCATTATGAAAAGACTTGGGTGCAAGAAGTCATAGAGACCCTAATTTTTTGTGAACTAAAAAAATACAGACGCGAAACACATTACTAATGCATGCTTATTAAATGAGTAATTGAGGTCCTGCTAATATATCAATTACGTCAGAAAAGTTACAACTTTTTATTTATTTTTTTGATGCAGCAAGTGTATTTGAGCGTTCTGATTACATGCTTGACAGAAGATAATTCTTTATTGATGTTAATCTGTTGAATGAGCGCTCAGCACTTGCTACAGTAACTGGCAACGTAAAAAAAGTTTTAACACAGTCTATACATTTAGAAATGACTCCTTATAATTACTATTTAGTATATGTATTGCAATATGTCTTGTGTATAATTTACATCACTTTCATTCAAAATCAAATCCTGTAGCAAACAATTAGGTTTAAGTTTTCATCTGCATCTTTGTTATAAAACTTTACAAAGGTTTTGGAAATTTTTCTGTAATTTATGTTTTTCTAAAGTTTTTACATCAGTGATTAATTTGAAATCACAACTAATATTTGGTATATGTTTAAATCTATCTTTTATTTGTAAAAAAATAGTGTTTAAAAAAATAACACCTCAATTCCTCGACCGGGTTTTTAATCCATCTTCTACAAATTCGGGATATAAACTTTTCCTTTTTTCAAATTCGTTTTGCAAAAATAATAATAATAATAATAATCTAAAATGTTCAAATTGTGTGCTAACACATTTGCTTCGTCTACAAATGCATTAAATTTTGGATTTCAATTTTAATTTTATTGACTAAATTGAAAGACTAGACAAGAACAATTGTTTTTGCTTGACATAGATTATTGATAATGTTAATTTTGAACCATATTTCAAATCATACTATTAAATATAAAATAAATGGTATTTCTTGTATTGCATCTAATAAACTTCTAGCTTCGGATACCGCTGTATTATCGTTACTGACATCGATAATTCTTCAAGGACATTATAAGTTTTTTCAAATTGTGTAAACACTGCTTTAAGTGAATCTATTTTTGCTTCCCAACGAGTGTTACGTAATGGTTTCAGAGTAATGTTTAAATGTTTTTGTAGGGGCCCGTTTTGCACCCCATTATAGGCTAAATATGTGCGTGCAAGGGGGTTTTATAGCGTGATTAAATAGCAAAATACGCAATTACATGTTTACCTACAGAGGTGGGAACACTTCACCCCAAATTGCGCGCTACGGAGGGAGGAAGGAATATTTCTCCCTACATTACGCGCATCCGTTTGAGGAATCTGCGTTTCCCGTGGCATGGACGGATGCTCCCTCACCAGGACTATCATTTGCCACCATTGAAACGATTCTAGGTAAATTAGAAGGGGGCGAAATTTGCAGCCTTTCGTTTTTTCGCGCCGACCATTGGCGGCTTCAAAGGGTGAATGACGTCATAAACTCCAATGGAATATTATTGTAAGGGTTGTTGGGTACGCTTTGTACCCCATTATAAGCTCAATATGTGCGTAAAAAGAGGGTTTATAGAGCGATTATATAGCAAAATACGCAATAACATGTTAACATACGGAGGTGGGAAGTAACATTCCAAACCACATTACGCGCTTCCGTTTGAGGAGTCCACATTTTGGGTGGTATAAGCTGATGCTCCGTCACCAAGACTATCATTTGCCACCCTTCAAACAACTCTAGGTAAATTAGAAGGGGGCGAAATTTGCGCCAATTCGTTATTTCGTGGCTACCATTGGTAGCTGCCAAGGGTAAATGACGTCAAAAACTCCCATGGCATATTATTCTACGTGTGAGGGGGCCCGTTTTGTACCCCATTATAGGCGCAATAAGTGCCTGCAAGGGTTTTATAGCTCGATTATATAGCAAAATACGCAATTAAATAATAACCAACGAAGGGGGAAGGAATATTCCTCCCCACATTACGCGCTTCCGTTTGAGGAGTCCGAGTTTCCGGTGGTATAGGTTGATTCTCCGTCACCAGGGCTATCATTTGCCACCATTCAAACGATTCTAGGTAAATTAGAAGGGAACGAAATTTGCGCCCTTTCCTTTTTTCGAGGCTACCATTGGCGTCCGCTAGGGGTGAATGGCGTCACACACTCCCGTGAAATATTATTGTAAGGGTGCGGGGGCACGTTTTGCACACTATTATAGGCTCAATGAGTGCGTGCAAAGGTGTTTTATAGCACGATTATGCACCAAAATACGCAATTATTTGTTAACCCATGCAGGGGGTAAGGAACACTCCAAACCACACTACGCGCTTCAGTTTGAGGAGTCAGGGGTTTCCGGTGGTATTGGCTGATGCTCCGTCACCAGAATTATCATTTGCCACCATTCAAACGATTTTAGGTATATTAGAAGTGGGCGAAATTTGCGCCCTTTTGTTTTTTCGCGGCTTCCATTGGCGGCCACCAGGTGTGAATGAGGTCACACACTCACATAGAGTATTATTGTACGGGTGCGGGGGCACGTTTTGCAGCCCATTATAGGCTCAATAAGTGCGTGCAAGGGGTTTTTATAGCGCGATAATATAGGAAAATACGCAATTACATGTTAACCTACGGAGGTGCGAAGGAACACTCCACCACACATTACGCGCTTCTGTTTGAGGAGTCCGCATTTCGGATGGTATGGGCTGATGTTCCGTCACCAGAACTATCATTTGCCACCTTTTAATGAAGGGGGCGAAATTAGCACCCTTTCATTTTTTCAAGGTCTCCATTGGCAACCGCTAAGGGCGAATGGCGACACACACTCAAATAATATATAATTGTGCGGATGCGGGGGCATGTTTTGCATCACATTATAAGCTCAGAGGGTGCGTGCAAAGGGGTTTTATAGCGCGATTATTCAGCAAAGTACGCAATTACATTTTGACCTACAAAGGGAGGAAGGAATATTTCTTTCTACATTTCGCTCATCCGTTTGAGAGGTCTGCGTTTCCCGTGGCATGGGCAGATGCTCCGTTACCAGGGCTATCGTTTGCCACCTTTCAAACAATTCTAGGTAAATTAGTAGGGGGCGAAATTTGCCCCTTTTCGTTTTTTCGCGACTTCCCTTTTCGCCGCTTTGGGTGTATGAGGTCACACACTCCAATGGTATATTATTGTACGGGTGCGGGGGAACTTTTTGTACCCTGTTGCAGACTCAATAAGTGCGTGCAAGGGGGTTTTATAGCGCGATTATAGCAAAATACGGAATTACATGTTAACCTACGACAGGAGGAAGGAATACTCCAAACCACATTACGCGCTTCCGTTTGAGGAGTCCAAGTTTCCGGTGTTATGGGCTGATGCTCAGTTACCAGGGCTATCGTTTGCCACCCTTCAAACAACTCTAGGTAAATTAGAAGGGGGCGAAATTTCCACCCTTTAGTTTTTTCGCGGCTTCCAATGGCGGCCGCTTGGGGTTGAATGAAGTCACACACTCCCATGGAATATTATTATACAGGTGCGGGGGCACGTTTTGTACCCCATTATAGGCTCAATAAGTGCGTGCAAAGAGGGTTTATAGCGCGATTATATAGCAAAATACGCAATTACATGTTAACCTACGGAGGTGGGAAGTAACACTCCAAACCACATTACGCGATTTCGTTTGCGGAGTCCGTGTTTCCGGTGGTATGGACTGATGCTCCGTCACCTGGGATATTATTTGCCACCATTAAACCATTCTAGATAAGCTGGAATTGGGCGAAATTTCTGCCCTCTTGTTTTTTCGTGGCTACCATTGTCGTCCGCTAGGGGTGAATGGCGTCACACATTCCCGTTGCATATTATTGTAAAGGTGCGGGAGCATGTTTTGCACCCCATTATAGGCTCAAAAAGTGCGTTTAAGGGGGTTTCACAGCGCGATTATATATCAAAATACGCGATTACATATTAACACTCGCAGGGGGGAAGGAATATTCCAAACCACATTACGCGCTTCCGTTTGAGGAGTCCGCATTTCCGGTGGTATGGGCTGATGCTCCGTCACCAGGACTATTATTTGCCACCATTTAAACGAATCTAGGTAAATTGGAAGGGGGCGAAATTTGTACCCTTTCGTTTTTTCAAGGCCTGCATTCGCAACCGTTAGGGGCGAATGACGTTACACACTCAAATAATATATAATTGTACGGATGCGGGGGCTTGTTTTGTAACCCATTATAAGCTCAATAAGTTTGTGCAAGGGGGGTTTATAGCACGATTATATAGCCAAATACGCAATTACATGTTAACCTACGCATTGGAGAATGAACACTCCAAACCACATTATGCGCTTCAGTTTGAGGAGTCCGTGTTTCCGGTGGTGTTAGCTGATGCTAAGTCACCAAGGCTATCATTTGCCACCTTTCAAACGATTCTAGATAAATTAGAAGGGGGTTAAATTTGCGCCCTTTCGTTTTTTCACGGCTTGCATTGGCAGCCGCTAGGGGTGAATGGCGTCTCACACTCCCATGGAATATTATTGTAATGGTGCGGGGCAGGTTTTGCACCCCATTATAGGCTCAATAAGTGCGTGCAAGGGGGTTTTATAGCGAGATTATATGTCAAAATACGCAATTACATCTTAACCCTCGCAAGGGGGAAGGAATATCCCTCCACGTATTACGCGCTTCAGTTTGAGGAGTCCGCGTTTCCGGTGGTATGGGCTGATGCTCCGTCTTCAGGACTATCATTTGCCACCATTCAAACGATTCTAGGTAAATTAGAAGGGGGCTAAATTTGCGTCTTTTCGTTTTTTCGCGGCTTGCATTGGCGGCCAATAGCGGTGAATGGCGTCACACACTCCCACGGAATATTATTGTAAGTGTGTGGGGTATTTTCATCTTTTGTAGATACAAAAAATTTGTATTACAAGCGTTGCAATATACCATTTTTTTATTATATACACTGTTAGAAGCAGCATCACAAATTAATAAATAAAAGAGTGTGGTAGACAAGTCACATAAATAACATGCAGATTTAGAGAAAATATTCTAGACTGCACACCATTATGTTTCCCTTTCATGCTGCTACCGTTTCGTTTGCTTACCCTCTACAATTCATAGTATCTAAATCAAACTCACTTAATATTTTTAACAGAGTTTTTGCTAGTCCTTCACCAGCCAGATCAATTACTTTAATAAACCCTATAAATGAATCATTTATAGTTAACCTTTTCTCTTTAAAATCCACCTACCTAATATTGATTGAAGCTTGTTCCTACTGGATAATATCACATTGGATACTTTAGTACATGGCTGCTTTTATATCGTGTTTAATTTTGTTATGGACTTCCTTTCCTAAATCAGAAATAATTTGTTCTTGTTATCTATGTGCTAAATAGTGCACAATTCTATTTTTAGAATTTATTACTTTGTTTATAGGATCCATTCTTACAAGATCGTATTTACTTAATAATTCGATGAAACTTAAATCTATTATTTCGTGAGGTGAGAAATAATAAGCGTAAACGAAATAACAGGTGTATCTATTGTTTCTTGAGTTCATCGAAATTGAAGATTATTAAACGCTAAAAATAGAATCATATCTACAATTATTTAAAATAGTAATTTAAGTCGTGCCGTTTCCTTACTTATATTAACTTGATTTGTTTTATCAATAGTCAAACATAGATTTAGTCGTTTCAATAATACTTTCCACGCAATAAAAAAATTAAAACGACAACTAGAGTGCTCATGATCTTGGATTACAGTCGATTATTTTCTCTAGTTGCAACCACCTATAAATCGTGTAGTTTGGTCACTTCCTCTTCATTTGGAAAACAAAATATGGATTTTGCATTTTTGAACAATTTAACCAGCTGCAAGGTTGAGATTCACTATTTGACATTTTTTATAGTAGTACGTAGTGGAAAAGGATATATTTTCAACATTTTAAACAAAAACACCTTTGTACTTTGTATACAGATTTTAACACAAAATATTCTAAATTTATCAGTTATGAAGCTTGGCCATAAACCAGGATCATTTATAATCGCTTGATCACATTTTTTATTGTAAGTTTCGTCATTATTTTCTGATTCAGTCATTTCACAAATTTCCCCGTTTCAACATTTTTATTGTTAGACTGTGTACTTTGCTCTGACTTTTCTTCCCCAGTTGAAGTTTGAGTTGTAACTTCTGAAGTCGGAGCAATTTCTTTGTCAAAATTATTTCACAGCCAAGAAAATAGATCTCAGCTTGTGACTTTTTGAAGTTCAGCTTTTCTTCTTTTCTGATAATTTTCTTTTTTGGCACCTAGAGGGATATTTCCTGGGCGTGTACATGGCTATATCTAACAGTATTAAGCAGTTTATAGAATGAATTATAAAATAATAATATATGCTATACTACTATAAGCTATTGCCTAATAGGTTTGTCTTTTTTTTATTTGTAAGTAGATAACTAAAATTTATTTTTTTATAATATTAAATCGATTCAATTTTAAAAACATTACTTCTAAAATTAAAAGTAGATAAATTATTCCCTCCTAACATTTTCTATATAGAATCTTTTCGCCTAATTTTGGGGCTTATTGTAGTAATAACGCGATAATTCAGAATACCCTTAATTTCTGTAATAAGTAGGCTTAGCATTCTACTTCTTTTCTGCAGTATCGTGGGCGGCTTGATTTGAAGTCCAGAAAATGGGATGACTTTTACTGAGATCATGAGATATAAATTTAGCAAAAAATTTCCTTCAATCAAAAGCAAACAAACAAAAAAAACGATCGCGTAATCTTTACTTTCACCTACATCCATGATTTGTTGAGATAACCTCCAAATTTCACTACGATATGAATAATCTAATTGTACTAGAAGTTTAATAACAATCCCACACATGGGAGTATGATAAACCAAATAAACAAACGCCCATTTATTTACATATTAAAAAATGCATTACATATTAAAAAATGCATTGAAATAGAAATGTATCGAGGTGTTTGAAAACCTCAATCACTGGTGCCATTTATTAATGAATCATATGTATTCTCTAATTTTAAATGTCTTCGTTGAATTTCTAATCTTTCATCTTTTTCCAACATGTCAAATATTACATAGCTGATTTCTGTTAATAATCACTAAACATTTCATTGCTTTTATTAAATCAAAGTGAAAGTTATATACCTGCGAATTTCCCCAAATTCAATGATGATTCTGCTTCATTTCATTTTCGCTGCAGACGATTTTTTTAAAAAAAACTTCGTTTCACATGAATTGGATGAAAAAGAATAAACTTTTTTTAGAATATAATAGCAGTCCTTCCGATCTTTTTTCTTTTAGTTCTTCAAAAAAATTCATTTTTTTAAAAGAGAACTCACCACACCTGTTTCTGGAACTATTCTTCTTCTAACGATCTTTTATTTAATTTACCGATTTTTCCCAAATGAGTTTATTCTTAACAATTGGTGTTCTTTCAGAAAATTTCCAAAGAACAATTCTTTCACAGAAATTCATTGTTTTGTTGAACTTTTTTTTATAGTTTTACTCTTTCCTTCTTCGCCAGATGTCACCGCTACTTTTACTTCTTTCACTCATATTTTTCCGCGCTGGGGTTACGATTGCGAGTCAAGGTGATGTAAGTACGCGTGCGGGTTCTGAATGGAGGGAAAAATGCGGAATGCGTACTGTTAGGTGCGCAACAGAAGGTTTCCCGCCCCTTTCTTCTCTTCCCTGCCTGTTTGTTGGACAGATGATACCGTGTGATGCTTAAAATTCTCTTTCTGTCAATACGATGCTGAATGGAAGAACAAACGGATATTTCGCCCAACTACTTCAAAAAAGTGCGCGTGAGTAGAAACTTATGTTTTCCTGCAAAATTTAATTTTTTTTTCTACAGTCACGCATGATTTTTTTAGAACATGAGAAACTCATGGAAATTAAATATTTATTTACTCCTTCATTTAATTTATTTCAAATTGGTATTTTGTAAGTTGATGGCATTGCATTTGTGCAGATGTCTGTTCGGCTAATTAGAAATTGTGTATATGGGATTTAAAAAAAAACTCAGCAATGTTATAGTAATATTTTTTTTAATTATTAAATGAAATAATTTCAATGAAAGGCCTGTGTCTATGTTGATCAGACGTAAGGTCTATGTTTCTGTGGCTATTCTTTATCTAAAAAATGAATTTAATTTTTTAAATTCATTTTTTAGATAAAGAATCGGAAAGTATGTATTAGGAGTTTTATTCCATTGATTTAATATCGGTTTAATTATTTTTTCTTCTAAAAAGCATTGGTGAATTAAATTTTTGCTTTAAATACCTTCTTCTGAAATAAACAAAACAGTACAATTTATCCCTCTCCTTTCTTGAATTGTTAACATTCACTTCATTTTTGTTTTGTTTTGTTTTTATTTTGTCAGTATCGGAGGGGAAGTTTATATTTTACTCTGGGACATTCAGTTTCTATATTAGACAATTTATTGTGTCATTAATGCAATATAAAAAGAATGATATTGCAACTAATTATAAATTAATCCATCAAGTAATTTTATGTTTAATTACTTCATGTCTCAATTTGCACATTTTCGTTTTCATGTTTCTGTTAATTTGTCCATAGAAAGTTGAAAATACAGAAGTACCATTTTGTACGCAATATGATACATTCTAATGTGTTTGGCATTTGAAAAAAAAAATATTTCTTTTCTTTTTTCTGATACACGAAAATATCAGACTGATGAAAATTGTTTTTATAAGCCTTTGAAGTAATGTGATCGTCATAATCTCGCTATAATTCTACGGAAATTCTAAATTAAAACGTTTTAATTTAAATTTAACTTAGCATTGAAAATAAATTTAATATATACGCTGATTGCAATTTTCGCACACACTTTTTTAAGACTTATATGTTTTCGCGGAATATTATATAGAAAATTTCTAATTAAATATTTTTCAAAAGCAAATGTTTCATTATAAGGTCAGCTTCGCGGTTTTTGTGGAGTTGATTCAAATTTGTACTGTCGATCAAGCGAACTGAAAAACTGTTTGCAAAATTTAGCATAAAATTCATAAAATTATAGTTGACTCTATTGTCTGAAGGGTCTGTTTAAAGAACTGCTATTTTTCATAATTATGCTCGATTTAAAGGACAAAATTTATTATTATAAATTTTTCCATCAATCTTATATAAAATTACCTTAAAATAATATTGCCTTTTCAATTATTTATTTTTTATAAATGGGAAAAAATTGACTTATTACCGATCATTTTTTAGCAATGCAGAAATATATTGCAAAAGGATTTCAGCAAAGAAACTCAAAAATAATTTCAACTAAATCAAATTAGGAGGAAGCAAATTCAAGTTGATTTTCTTTTTAATTTCTTTTAGGAGGAAAAATTACCATGTATATTCTTCAATAACATATATTCCATACTTCCTTTTCATAACACGTGAGCATTGAATCACGATATCTTCACGCTTGTTGTAACTGCTTGTTAACGCGGGCAATTGAGCGAAACCAAACATGAAAAAGGAATTATTGATAAAGTGTGAAAATAATTTCAAACCTATACAATTACTTTTCCGTTATTATTTAACACTTTTGTATTGGTTTTGATGGGCGAATGTATTTAGCTGATAAATTGTTATCAGATTTTTGAAAATTAATTTTACTTTTTTCAAAAATGTTTATGCATTTTTTTTATTTTTAAAAATTTTGAAAATCTTATAAATGTTTGTAAAATTTGAGGGGATTTAACCACTTAACTGGTTTGCCTGTACGCCGTACGTGCATCGATTTCTCAAATTTTGATAGTTGTAAACAAAAAATAATTCAAAACAATTACAATTCAATAGTAAAACGACTTCGAATACGTAGATACGTCAAGTATTCCATGGATTTCCATTTGAATCAAAATAAGAAAATATTCCCAAAATCGAAGGTGTCATCTTATTAGATAGAAAAGAAAAGAAACCAGTTAAGGGGTTAAAAGTAGCAAAATGAAATATCTATAAAAAATAGCAATGCTTGAATCAGATACATTAGGAAGTATTTTTCTGTCAAATAATGAAGTGTCTTCATTTTAATTTTATTTTTAATCTATTCACGTTCGCATACATAACACTAATTAAATTTTAGAATCAGCTACGCATCTGTCATCAGTAAAAAAATATCATCGCAGTACTACACAAATCAAGATGCAATATTGTCAGTTAACATGTTCAGTGACGTTTACCACGTGACTATGACATCATGCGAATTAATTCCATTGCGGCAAACATCATTCAAGAGTTATGAAAAATGCTGTTTTGTTTTATCAGTTTTCAATTTATCTTTCCATTACCAGTCATAGATAGATAAGGCTAATCTATTGTTTCAGACTTTATCAACATCTAATGGTTAAAATATCAAGGTTTATAAGCATTGAAATCTATAATGGGATGTATTCAGAGCTTATCTGCTTATAAATCGGAATTAAATGCAATAGGTTTTTTTTCCTTTTAAATGTAAGAAATAATTTTCAAGAAATATTCCTTTTGTAACTCTAATAATTTGAAATAATGCATTTTTATACAATTTCAATCGCTTAATATTTCTTCAAAGTTTTTATTGATGGTCGTGCATATCTGTCTTTGTTTATTTTCATGTTCTATGTTAAACGCTTATTTTTTATATTAATCAATTCAGTTCTAAAGCAAAATTTATTTTACTTTATTTATCTTAGTTTTTTACGTCCCAGGGAACCTTACCTTAATTGTATAAGTTAATATCATGTGCATATTGTTCTGTTTATTAGGGGGATTTGAAAATTCAGCGAAAGGCGACGATAAAATTTTTCTATACACTCAAAATATTTTTTTGTATTTCACGAGAAATTTAAAATCAACAATAAAAAAACAGACATACGTTCCTCATTACAATGTATACCTCGTATACGAAATATTCTTTTCTAAAAAAGGCGACTTCAAAAAGTTTTCTGAAAAATTTATATCTATTGGTAGAGTTAATGAAACTTCGCGAAACTTTCCTTTTTTCAAAATTTCCCTAGATCTTGTGCGAGTGTATGTATTTTCCCAAATTTATAAATGTGAAATAAATATCTTCACAATAGTACGTTTTCCCCGTTCTTCTTAGAAGTCATTTTTAATTTCAAACCTTTCATCAACTTCCAAAAATTTCGTTTAGTATTTTTTTTTATTTAATTTAATTTTCATTTTCCCCTGAAATTTTTTTTTATCTTGAAATGTTAAAAGTAAAGATTTATTTGTTCCATTCAATGGAAGGAGTATATCTATATGTAAAAAGATAACATAAAATCGATCGGGAAAATCTTTCCCAAAAGATCATTTTATTTATTGTTACCAAGGCATCAAAGATTTTTACATGAACCATCTTTAAGAATTGGGTAATTTTAAATAACTAGTAAAAAGAATAAATGATTATTTTAATTATGTGATTACAAAAATATAAAAAAAGGAAAAGGCATATTTATAAGTTTTTTGTTTATTCATTTATTTCAATTGTGAATCATCCGTTCACCCTATAAACCAAAACAAACAGACATAAAGACCTTTTTCTTCTGATCAGATAATATGGTACATTTATTACACTGCTACATTTGAGATTACATTTCAACTATTTCCATTTCCAACGCTAACATATGATAAACAAACACATTTGAGACTATTAAACTCATCTGTGATTAACAGGTTTTCAAACTCAATTTAAGGCATTTGCATATTGGTATCCAATGACTTTAGTCACTTCAGTGTATATATTTGTATATCTTGGTAAATTTTTTATTAATTAATTAAAAATTAATTTTCCCAGCAAAAATTTTCATTTCCCCATCGCCAAATGAGTAACACTTCAGTTTTCCCCCCCACGCTAATGAGGTTAGGCTTAACATGTTTTAAATCGATTATTTCAAAAGATTTTATTTATTTTCTTAATGCTTGGTGCCATTGAAAATTAAACAGTGTTAATTAATCGATTTTTCGGATTCATTTTGAATTACTTTCAAATTAAAATAAAACAGAATAATGGAAATTAAAAGTTTCTAGTCTGTATTGCGTTACCCCAATTAGCGTAGAAAATTCATTCAGTTGCAGTGTATTATGATTTATTTTCAATGAATGCGGACTTGATTTTGTTTTGGCCAGACATAATTGTTTGATAAATTATTTATATTAAGTGTAATTGTTCAATAAAAAAGTATCTAAAAGAAAAATTGTCTTTGTTGATTTAAGTGGGAATTGACTTTAAAAAAATTATTACTTTTTTTAAAAAATAGAATATTTTACTTCCTACATTAGACTCCAAAAGTTATTCTTCGATTCAGAACAACGTGCTTTTAAAATTTTGTCATTTTGAATTAGAAAAACATAGATCTTAATAAAGGCGGTCACTCCAAAATGTCATGGTGATCCACCGATCGATCGCGATTGACTTAACTCCAACCCCTGGTTTACATGTTAAAAGTATTACATTAGATTCTGTTGAATTATTGAATTTTGTTTGTAAAAAATGATTAATTTTTTTTTGTGTGTAACTGTGCAGTGGTCATCGAGATTCAGTATTTTATCTAGTGCTTTGAATGACAAAAGAGAATATATAAAAAAATGTCTATAATCGTGCCCATAATTGATTTTAAAGCTGTTTGCAATTATTTATTTAGAGCATGTAATCGAAACTCAATTTTCAAAATTAATGATTATTTTCCTAAAAAAAGAAATTAGCAAATAAAGCATTAGCATTCCTTTCTTTAAAAAAAAGAAATTAGCAAAATATTTATCCCAAAAAACTATTTTAATTTGAATACATTTAATTCATTTCGCCTAGTTTCCAAGCATTCAAGGACGGCCTGATCGACTTTTTAAATTACAAAACATGTAACTATAATAGTAAATGAACGTTTAATGTATTGAGAAAAGTATGTACTATTTATTTATCAAAGCTTTTTAGTTCAAGAATAAATATTTCACAAATCGAATATTTAAATTATTTTTTACAAAAACTAGTTACCGTTGGACATATGATTAATTTTTAAAGACCAGAACTACTACTAAAAGATTTCTATCAAAGAAATTGCCAACACAAATTTTTCTGTCTTACTTCTTGAATTCTGAAGTAAATTCTTTTTTCAAATTCAAAAGTTTTATTTGAATGTAAATTTTCTAGATTTTTACTTTTTTAACGAATTAAATTGTCTTTTAAATTATATTATTGAGTCAGAAACTGGATAATTAATTATATTACGAAAATTCGAAGAGCTTTTGGAATTAAAAAAATATTAAAGCACAATACACAAAAGCAAAAAATAATTAAAATAAACATTATTGGTTACTTCAATTTATTTGATTAATCTTTCAAAATATGAGTTCTCATATAATTCGTATTAAAAATAGTCTCGTAATTAGTTATGCTTGATCTATACATATTAAGCGAACAAATTTTTATATCATTTTATTTTTATTTTAAAAAATATTACATTTTCTCTTATGCCATTTTTTTTTTTGCTTTCGAATTTTTTTCTACTTTTAATTAATTTCTAAAATTACTATATTAATTTCCAGCAATACATTTCCTTTTTCTCTTTAATAAAAAGGAATGTGTGTTTCTGCGTGTGTTTGTGTCTATATTGGTGCCCTATAGGCTGCATCGTTTAGTCTAAAGCTACCAAACTTGGTACGTATATATTTTGGTGGGTGGGAATGTGCATCTCAAGGCTATTTTTTGGAAATGTTTAATTAATTAAAAATTAATCAAACATTTGTGGCTCGTCTGCAATAATATATCAAAATATTACAGAATAAAAATAATTATACATCAGCTTAAGATTCAAAAAATTAACCTTCCAAATGTTTTAATTTTTTAAGGTACAAAATTTCCACCTTGAATGTTTTTTAAGAATATTGTAAGTTTCCATCCAAAAATTCGTTATTATTATTATTATTATTGAAATGTATAAATTGTGATTGTTAGCATCTCCTTGTCCCTAATGCTAGAGTCATAGTTTACAGATATCAAAAAGCTCAAGTGAAAGAAGAAAAAACTTGTAGATAGCTCTTATGCAAAACAGTTTTTTGGATCGAAACTCTTGAATTGACTATTGAAAGTGAGCTTATTTCATCAGTTCGTTTTATAAGTAAAGTATATTAAACGATTTATTTGACGCAAAATAAAAATAAAATTTAATCTGAACTAGCACGTTATCCTGGCATGTGAAAATTAGTTTTTATCAACGCTATCATGCTGACAAAAGCACAAAGTAAACTAAGTCTAAAAAAATAACGTAATTTTCAGCGCGTGTCTATGAGGAATGAAATAACAAAAAAAGGACATTTCAAAGAAAGATGAGTACAAGAAAAAGGATTGCTGTGAGCTTTAAAAATATTATAGAATATTATTAATTTAATAATTACATAATATTTAAGGCAAACATCGTATATGCATGTAAATAGAATATTCAATCTAATCACATCCCACCACTTATTTTCTAAACAATTGGGATTAGGCATATATATAGAAGGAAAAATGCTCTAAATGAATTCACGAGTGCTATTTTACGCAACATTTGATTCAATAAATTTTCTAACTAATAAAGAATGAATTTTAACAAATAATGAATTTTATAAATTCTAACCTCCGGTTACAGGCATTATATTTAATAAAATATTCTACAAACATTGAGATTTCAAATAAATAATATAAAATAAATTTAAGTCAATTCCTACTAAGGAGACCAAAAAAAAATTCATGTTAGTTACTTTTTATTAAATAATTACAATTAATATAAATAATTGATCAAAACAAAATCAATGTCGTATCCGCTAAAAATAAATCAGAATACACTCAATTAGCGTTGAATTTTCAACTCCAATAGAGGCAACGCAAATACGTGAGTTTTCTAAGCAGTTCGGATCACGCAATACAGATTAGAAATTTTTGATTTTCTTTATTCTGTATTATTTTAATTCGAAAGTATTTTAAAATGAATTCGGAAAATCGATTCATTAACAATGATTAATTTTAAATGCATCAAACATTCAGAAAATAAACAGAATCGTATGTTATAATCGGCCTGAAATATGTTAAGCCTAACCTCATTAGCTTTCATCACTTGGACCCATCACTGTTTCAAGGATCACCCTCAGTAGGGATTCAAACCAGGGATTTTATCTTTGAGAGGGTCAGATTTTGTCAAAAAAAAAAAAAAAAAAAAAAAAAAAAACTCGTGATTTGAAAATTTCAAGAAATGAGGTTTTGGAGATACATTAGTATCACAGAAATACAATTTCACAAGAACAAATTTACAGCAAATGGTTTAAAAACAAACATAAAAAGTAATACCAAATCATCAAAATATATGCCAAGATCACACAAAAATAGTCAAATTATTTCAACGATGGGTTTTTTTTTTTGCATCTAAATAGAATTATAGAAAATTGCTCAAACCAAACCACAAAAACCAGAAGGTATAAAATCACAATCATTAGAATAAGAAATATCAAACACATACTAATACTAAGAGCATCTCTAAAAAAGTGCGAGGTGTCTCAACCTCATAACTTATTTTCACCTCGTCAAGCTTTAATTTATGTATGTTTGGTCAGAATGTATCTTCATTATAAGGAATAACTGAAGCACCACCTGTTAAGTTAAGGTTGAAAGTGAATAAAGTGGAAAGTTTGTTTTAGTTTTGAAAATTAGATGAACCCTCTCTTATTAAAGCTTGTATGTTGCAATAGTATTTAGGAAATTCGCTAGTAGCTAAGCTTTTAATGAGATTGTTTGTTGCTTCAATATAAGAAATTTTATTACATTTTTTCAAAAATCTTGTTAAATTGCGAAAATATTGAATTTTTGAAAAGTTTAAAATTTAAATTAGAATGGCAATTACTAAGTTTAATTATTTTAAAGTTAAAATCATGCCTTTTATTATAAATACCTATTAAAGTTTTTCCATTTGAAATTTCTATATTTAAATCCAAATAGTTGACTTTAAGTTGATTATCGTTTATTTTAGTTAAAATTAGATCATTTGGTTAACAATTAATAACATCATTAGCATTATCCAAGTTTACTAAAATAAGTCTTCTATAAATCTCAAACCGTTTATTAAATTGTGTTTAATTATTTTTTTCTCATAATGATGTAGAAAAATATTAACCAAAGCACTTGAAAAAGCTGTACCCATTGGAATTCCTTTTACAAGTTTATAAAAATTAATTACATTAAAAACGTAATTTTCTTTATTATTAAAGCTACGTAATTCTAGTCAGTTATTTTTTGTTATAATTTCTCTGTATAAGTATTCGTCATAGATAAAAATACAGACATCTAAAAACTTTTCATGGGGTAGAATGAATGGTATGTAAATTTTCAAAATCATAAGTATTAAGCTTATTAATATTGTTATCTTTTAGAAAGTCCAAAATAACCTTGTTACTATTTGTTATAAAATTATTCTCATCTTTAATTTTACTTAGAATTATTTTCAATTACTTAAAGAACTGTTTTCCTGTATAGTAATTGTAACTGCCTGTGCTACAAATTACAAACCTAAATTTAATTGGCTTTTTATGAAATTTTACTTTTGGGAACAAATAAGGATAGTTTAAAGAGGAAGTTTTAATCTTGGTTTTTTTAGCGAAAACTAGCATCCGTTTATCTAATCTCTTTTTCCCGGTTCTGTTTATATTGCAAGTTGAATTAGAGCTATATTCGTTAATTATGGGGTCTTTATAATAATATTTACAAATTAAACATAAATTATTGAACCGATTTATCTGCTACTGTAATAATAAACCTCGCTTTTAATTTTTTTTCAAAGATTTATTACTGTAAATTTCTCGTTTTTTAGTTCTGACATTATCTGTATTAATCCTTGTCTTATATTCCTCTAAACTTTCCATTCTCCAAAACCTTCTGAAAGTCAATGGTATTTTCTAGATAATTTAATAATAAAAATATCAAAATCTTGTCCAATAGAAATTAGGATTTTTTTAATGTTTACTTTTTCTCTTAATCTAAATTTTTCCCCTTTCCATTCAATCTCTTACAGAATAAGAATCAATAATTTTCAAATTTCCTGTTATAATATGTCCTTAGTCATATTTTTATTATCTTTACAAATTTCCTTGTCACAATTACAATCTGTTTTGTTTATTTTATTTAAGTTTTTACTTTAGTAATTATAGTTACAAATTCATTTTCTTAAAGTTGCTGAATAACTAAAAGCTATTGAAGCAATTGTATTGCCTTTTATTGTGGTGTACAATTTTAGGCAACTTTAGGTAGTATCCAAAAATCTCGCCACAAACTCTTTATTTAAATGAATTTTATTTTTGAATAATGAATCGTTTATTTATTTATTTTTTTCAATATTAAGTTTGAATTTGATTAGATCTAGAATTATAAATTTTGTGAAATAAATTTCAAACTTTCATTTTCCGAATTTTTTACTTATAAACTATTTAATTTTATTTTTCCTAAAACCTAAAAGATGTTTCTTAATTTTAAGAATGTTCTCACTATTAATATCCTGGTTAGAATAATTCCGAAATTCTTCATATATAATATCACAATTTCCACCTCTACCTTTACCTCTTTAAAATCTTTTAATATAGTTTTCTTTGTCTATTAAGTCTCTAAATAGGTTAAATTTGTTATGAGTGCAAATGTTATCTAAATCGTCGTAACCTTCTTAATTTAATTTACTATTAAGTCCGTATGGAAACAAAATTTTTAAATTAAAAATATAAATATTTTCTAAGTCTAGCCTTCTGTTTAAGTCATTTATGTCAATAATGTTATCTTCTAGCATGTAAATATTAATATTATTAAAATTACAACATTGAAAATGTCGTAATTTTATTTTTAAAAAAGGCCAAACTTAAAAATCAACAAACAATCTCATTAAAAGCTTAGCTAATAACGAATTTCCAAAAATCTATTGTAACATACTAGCTTTAATAACTGAGGGATTACCTATTTTCTAACTTTCAAAACAAACTTTCAAGTTTATTCACTTTGAACCTTAATTTAATAGATGGCGCTTCAGTTTTTATTATAATGACGATACATTCTGACCAAACGTACATAACTTTAAACGCGGGAAAATTAAAGTTAGTTTGACGAGGTGAAAATAAATTATGAGGTTGAGACACTTCACACTTTTTTGGATTTGCTCTTAATATTGGTATGTGTTTTGTATTTCGTATTTTAATGATTGTGATTTTATATCTTAGGGTTTTTGTGGTTTGGTTTGAGCAATTTTCTATAATTCGATTTAATGCAAATTTGATGAAATGATTTTACTGTTTTGTGTGATTAACATTGGTATATATTTTGATGATTTGATATTAGGTTTTATGGTCTTTTGTTGTTTGATTTAACAATTTGCTGTAAATTTTTTCTTGTGATACGTTTCTGTGATACTAGTTTATCTTCAAAACCTCTATTTTCGAATCACAAAGGGTCAATTTTTTTAACGGAAGTCAGGCCCCTCACAGAAAAAAAAAATTCCTGGTTTGAATCCTTGCCTGAAAAAGTCTTCAGTCCAGATTCATCATATATTTTCTTTTCGGTTTTCGCCTTAAATTTAATTGTTATTGCTAATTTGGTTTATATCATTTGTGTTGTAGTTGTAGCAGCATTAGAAGTCTTTAAATACAACGTATGTTTTAGTATATTCCATATTGTTTATCTTCGATGTGACAATTATACTTAGTTTTTATTGAATTATCCTAGTGGGTATATTCTTTTCTATTGATGAAACTTTAATTCTGAATACATTTTAATTTGAAATAAAAATATTTAGTTTTGGCAAAAAAGTTGGTGGAAAATTAATTGTTTATCATTTGTAAATTAAAATTAAAATTTTAGAATAGATGTCATCAGATGTATTGCACGGTGATAAGAATAGTATAAAGTTTCTAAAATAGTATGAATTATATGACTATCACGATGTGAAATTTTAAAAACATTCCTCCCGGAAAATAGTTGAGGCCAAATAACACGAAATATTTAAATCAAAATGCTGGTGACCATTAATCCTGGCAAATTGAAATAGTACCCAGCATAATTAAGGCCGTCAGATGATTCCTAATTATTGTAGCCTACATATTTAAATTTGAAACAACCAGATATTATAATCATTTTATTCATCAAGATTAATTATTTTCCTCAGCGCTTTAGAATGTATGCATTTATTTTAATGATCTCAATTACATCTTATCCTTTAAGATTTGTACTGATTGTAGTTTGTTCATAAGTATATGTAGTAAAACACCTACCGCTATTCTGATTGTAATCGTAAAATTTTCCTTTTTGTCATCGACATATTGTTCCACTGATCATTTTTATTTCCTGGTTGAGTTGTTATCATTCTGTTCTATTATTTATATTCTGTAATTATTTCAATGACGATTTCTTTTCCTTTCTCCTATTGTGGTCTTTGTATTTTATTTTTATTTTTTTGCTTTGCTTTTTTTTTAAAAAATCAAGCAATGTTATCGCGCGTGTTTACAAGATAATTACAATAAAATGTGTAATTATAGTGCTTAAATCGTGTTTATCTATGTTCTATATTTATATTAAAGGTAAACACTATTTTATCTTAATATTATAATTAAACATAGGCCTAGATAGCAGAGATACAAGCAAAATAATTTCTGACGAACACATTCACATTTATGAGCATATTTTTATTCTATTCAATAGGTATACTTCCTGAGCAATTAAAATTAGATAATCTTCTAATACGTTCTTTTATTTTTTAATTAATTCTAAGTCAATAACATTTAATCCATTGTTGATTTTAATCATATTTTTCATTCATCGGATTTTTTTTTATTTACTTACATTTTAATGGTGGATTTTAAAATGAGTATTTATGATTACACACAAAATGAGGGGGGGAGGAAACGCGTGTGTGTTTTAAATATTTGTACAAACAGTTCGGTTCAAGTGAAGATTAGTGTCCCTCCCCCGAGTTTGTCACCAATATGGCAACCCAAAGGAGCACTCTTGTACCAACCCTAATGCTGCTTTGTTTAATACTTTTAACAATCGTTGAGTTAAACATATACTACGACTATTTTATGAAAAATGTTAAATTAAACATAATAACGGATATCGATTCAAGATTTTAATTTTGTTCTTTATTATGATTAAAAGTTCTTTACAACTATTAAGACACTGCAATTTTATCTTTAATGTGAACACGAACAGAAAATCTTTATTCTTTTGCAATTTTTAACTGTCAGTATGCGCTTTAAAAAAATCGTCTGAATTCTTTTTTTACGAAATCGCCTGCATTCTTACCTTAAAAATCGGATGCAATGGAATTCTTCGCAGTTCTGGTAATTTATTTTTGCTCAAACGATTGGTTTCCTTGATAATTTATGTCGGTAATTGTACAAGAATGGATTTCGGCTAAATAGAATGGAAGACAATATTTCGAATCTGTAGAATGGATGAAGGGTGAGTAGAATATATATATATATATATATATATATATATATATATATATATTAGAGAGAGTTGATGAAGTTAAGGGATGTTTGTTCAAAATGTTGTATGGAGAATGATTTTATTGATTCTTCCTCTGTTCTTTCTCTTCTTTTGATTGTGTACTGTTTCTATTAACCACACATTCCTTATATTCAATGTGCTAGCGAAGCAATAGGATGTTTTTTAAGTTTAAAAAAATTCTGCCCGGTGCCTTCTACAGATGCCAGAAGCATCGTATGCTCTAACTTTAGCTTTTTAGCCAACAAACCGGCGCAAATGGCCTGAAAAAAAAATACTTATTAGTTAAAAAAATTATAATTATGCTGCAGAAAGTGGTAAATATTCCACAGAAGTGTTTGTTTACTTTGTCTGCCATCTTCATTGGGGAATTTTCATCCTTGGAGCAGCAAAGGGAACATTAAACATCGCTTTTACCAACAGTTCTATATATTCTTATAAAATATTTGATTGTCGTGTCGTAGAATGCTACTTCATTTAGAGCAAATTATTAAAACATCAATAAGTAATTGAAAAAGTATCATTTTAACTCAGCAGCTCATAAAAAGACTTCTATATTTAAAAAGTGTGAGAAAAGTTTTTTTTATTTCATTAAAATAGTTTTTAAAAATTAATTTTTAAATACAATAATTTTGTTTGAACCCCCCCCCCCAAAAAAAAAAAAAAAAAAAAACTGGAAAATGGCAGGCAATATATGAAAATGATCTGTTAATATATCATTGATTTGAAGTTTAAAATCTATTTTTTGTTCATTTTTTTTTTGTTATTTTATATCCTATGGGTGTATTTTTGATGACAAATATTTTCCATATGCAAAATAAGAATAAAACTTCAAAAAATAAAATAAAATAAATATATCTATAAATGTAACAATAGATTTGACTAATTATATAGTTATTTTTAAACATTGATGAGATCTGTGGATAAAATTCGTTTTTGTATTCCATAAAAAGACTGATAATTTCGTTTTAGTCTGTTAGTCGAAAGAAGGATAAGAGAGTCGAGGTTTAATAAAACATGGTTTTTATCAAGATGATGTACCCAAATGATCTGCAGCTTTTTATAACTCTTCCGTACTTGTAATCAAATTCATTTGATAAATTCCTCGTAACTTTATCAGATATATCTTAACAAATCATGGATGGGGATATTGCATTCCCAATCCGAAAAAGAACAATTCTGAAAGAAAGAAATTGTAATCTTATTTGTGTGGTAAACCGCATCGAGTTCACTTTCTGCGACTTTGAAGGAATTTGCGTTTTATTCTATTATATTTGTGTATTTTTGTTTTAGTTGTTTATTTATTTATTTTTTGTGTTTCGTTTATTTTTTAAATTATCAAAATGACTAGTACACAAAAAAACTGGATTTGCCGTTCACAAAATAGAAAATGTTCCCATTTAAAATGTTTAAAAATTAATTTCTTTTTTAAAAATAACTTAATGTTTTTTTTCTAATTTAAAAGTTAACGAAATAAATTAGTTTCTATACTTTTCAGGATCCCTGATATTTATTACGATTCTTAACGATCCCTGATTAATTAGGCGTCATCTGATTGATTAATCGCCCAACTCCATTTTACCTGAGAAGCCAAAATGGTTACATTTGTTGTCGATAAATCACATGAGTTGTAAATATCAACAAGTGCTTACATTCAATCTGACATGATCAAGCTATAAATCATAAAATTATTCTTTCGCAGCTTTTCTTGCAAAAAAAAAAAAAAAAAATGTTTTAGATACCGAATTTGAAAATATTCTTTGACGAGCCGTGGTGGGTCGCCTATATGAATACCTCACCTGATAACGCGCCTGAAATTATTAACAATAGCATTCTTGAAGCATGAGTCAGGGGGCACCTCCCTCCCAGTTGTTTGCATGCTTGAAGTTTCCCATGGATCGTTTCTCAGGTGAGAGTGCACCTTGTGGAAAACATTCCCCTCCGAACTTTTTTTGCTAAAGGGGTCGGGGATTCGGGTTTGCGAACGAGTTTGAACTTCCAATCAATAAAATAGGAAGGGTGAAATAAAGGTGAGTAACGTATTTTCGGGAGTCCTTTGATACAGAGGACGATGACGTAATCTTCGCATACGATATGGCTGGGTATTAAAAAAACTTTGCTTTTTATGATACTTTTCGAGGAGGTCTTAAAAAGTTGTAAGCGATTATCGTATACGCGACTTTATGGTCTGTGTATGTTTAGTTACCTTCAGGGTCTATTTTAACCACTTGACAGTTTTATTTTCTTTACTATCTAATCAGATGACACCTTCTATTTTGGGAATATTTTTTTTATTTTGATTCAAATGAAAATCCATCGAATACTTGACTTATCTACGTATTCGAAGTCATTTTACTATTGAATTATAATTGTTATGAATGGTTTATTTTTTGTTTACCACTCTAAAAATTCGATAAATCGATGCACGTACGGCATACAGGCAAACCGGTTAAGTAATTAAAGAGCAATAGGTAGATAGCTATGAAATACTTTGATATCGCACATCTTTTTAAACATCTTAGTGCTGTAGATATTGTTGAATAGAACCAGGGTTTTTTTATTTATTATCAAAATATCAATTATTTGCATTTATTCCTAAATAATGTTCACCTATATCAATTACTTTGATTCTATAAAATCGTATTCAAGACTACGCTTAATGCTTGTATAACTTAATGCTTATGTTCAAAGAGTAAATATTTAAAATGGCTTTGATTCGACTAGAAGTTCGATCCGCCGCATCAAATAACACCGAGCTATGTCATAAATCTACCATCGACTCCCTTATGGGCAGCCTATGAGCCTCCAAACGTATGTAGGACTCATCCTTACTACTGATTGGGAAAATGTAACTTCACCCTTTCTGTATTCTATAATGAAGTAAGAACCAACCAGTATAATGAAAATTTCTTATCCCCATATCTGAGGTTCACTTAGGTCAAAATGTGATTCAATATTCGGTATATAAGCTGAATGGTTGCAAACGCCGCCAAGGTGAACTAAAGGTCTAGGTTTCCCAGAGCTATGCTTGAATTTAGCTCTACAGTAGTTATACAAATGTTGTTGTTTATAATGGCACTTGCTATGGACAAACTCATGTACGTAGACAGTGATTTTAAGCCGAGGGTGCGTCTCTTGTTTGTGAAGTAGCGTCAATCAGGGCCAAGATTACGACTTAACTACTCACGCATCACATTCGCAGATGAAGAACAACCGCGTCCGAACCGGGACTCGAACCCAGGACGCCCAGATCACGGGGAAGGCGTGCTACCCTTGTGCCAAGACGTCGGCAGTTGTCTAAATATACAACAATTTACGAATGTTGAAATGACGAGTATACAATGATGAATAAATATTAAGACTTTTGAACATCTTTATGACATGTATATATTTATCGAAGTACAAAGTATGAACAAATCAAAATTTCCCATCTGTTACCGATTTATCATGTTTGCATCTTTAATTATGCTTTATTTCATCCAACCATTTCCTGCCACGCTCTTCTCTGTCTGATTCTGAAGATTTTTGTACTTTCTTCTTAAGTTGAATAAAAATTACTCCCTACTACTGGGAGGAAGGGAGGACTCCAGTTGGATTTTAAAACACGTAAATTTCGAAATTCAATTTCTGATGTCACCTTAGAATTGTATCTTAGCCCTGGACTTGAGGAGTGAGTCAAATTCACTCATTCAAGCTTTTTTTATTTCTTTCCACAAAGAAAATGTATAGACTATTATTGTTAATTATAAGTTGGTTTTTAAAAAAATGTGAAATACTTAACTTGAAAATAAGCTATTAAAACCCTATCTACTTATAGAAGTTTTTCTATAAATATTTATCCATAGAAAAGAAACCTAAAATGACTTTCGAATTGTTTTGAGGTTCAGGTTTGGCTCATATAAAAAATGTTTGGTGATCTCTGCTTTAGAACAAATATTTAATCCTTTTTGTGGATTTAAAATTCTTTTATTTTGTTAAATTTCTCCGAGTCTTTTTCTTTACTGTTTGAAAGCAAGAATCGAATATGCCGGGAAGTCGAACACTTCCTGCTTGAACCCCTCCCTTTCCTATTCATTCGATCGGAACCGATTACATCCGATTCCTCACATTGAGACTTTATCTTTTATGATTTGTATGTTCGAAAAGCGGTTTTGTTCTTTTATTTTATATTTTGCATTTACTCTGTTATCTCCCCTTTCCCCTTCTTTGTACTTGAAGTAGTCTTTTAAAGCACAGAGTTCATAGATTCCTAATCGTGCTTAAAAATCAGGCATAAAGATTGTGAACAATTAAAGTTGATTCTTCTCAGAATTATATGAAGTTTGATTTAACGATCATAATAGCACCAATTTGGTAGGAGTGGACACCCTAATGACAGCATGGAAACCAGGGGGAGTGGTTTCCCCAAAACGTTCCCGCATGTTCTCTAATAAAAGTTTTATCCCAGATAACGCTTTTCACGGCATTGGCGTGCCGGCATTTCGTGACATTATTGTTTACATACCTAGCTCTATTCTTTTTGTAGTTATCGTGTTAATGTAGATTCGAACAGACATGTGCTGGTCGTGGCTCATAAGTAGCGCCTCTTCTTCGTGATCTGGGCATCCCGGATTCGAATCCCGATCAGGTATAGTTGTTCTTCTGTGTACCATCTATAGATATATGAATGTGCCCCCTTGTAAAAGGCGGCTGTGCAAGCGAATGTGGTGAGTGTGTAGCTAAGACGTACTCTTGTCCTTAGTTGGCGCTACTACAAACTCGCCCTCGTCTTAAAATCGCCGATTAACTAGCGAGCTTGTCCGTGGCAAGTGCTATTAGTAATAACAACAATGAACATCCATGAAGTGAGATTTCCTCTGAGAGGATTTTGCTCAAAATTTTATTTTAAGGTCTTATATCAATTTTTTTCCTTCTGACTCAAAGTGTTTTTGAGTTATCTTTGTTACAGACAGACGAACATTTTTCAAAAACGTGTTTTTAACACTTAGGTTGGTGTAAAATGCGGTTATTTGTCAAAATCTCGTGATGGATTTTTTTGACAAATACTATACGTTTTCTACATTTCGCATATGAAAAGGTAAAAATGCATTCCATGAGGAAATGTTGCTGCGAACATCACAGATAGCGGGAATATAGCCCAATTGCCTTTTAAATTATTGATGATTTGCATATTTAGCGAGTAAGAATATGAAATATAAATATGGAATTACATGGGCAATTAATAAAACCGTTCTCCCCTCAATTTTTTTAAAAATTTATTCGCTTATTATTTCTATACACTTCGTTCAACTACCTTTATAAGTTTTATCTCTATACCCACCTCCACTACAAAGAAGCACGCATTCATTGATATGAGAGAATAAGGGGCATCTTCAAAATAGCATCTTTTTTTCCTCTTCCAAGTTTTATTCGGCGACTTTTTGTTTTAAGGTATTGCCATCAGCGGATCCCCTTAACAATAGCTCTCTTGTCATCCATAAATCCTAAGACCACCCCTCAATACGACACTGTGCATTGCTGTCACATTGACCTCTACCGGCAATGTCCAGAACCACAATTTCGTCTGCTTGTGTGTCTGTGTGTTCACGCTTTAAGACTGACCGCTTGACCTACAATGATCAAATTTGGCATATATTTGGTTGGAAGGTAGGAGTATGCATTACTGAGCGTTTTTTCGAAATATCAATTGGAGTTGTGATTAATTAGCTAAGTTACTTAAATTTGGACGTTTTCCTGCAATAACTTCCGGAAATGTTACTGCTGTAAAATAATATTTAAACCATCTCTAAAAATTAAAAAAATATATATTTTCTTAATCAAAAAAATTTAATAATCTCGAAATTTTTTTAAACTGGACTAATTAAAAAATATATTCTTTTACTTTTGCTCATTATTTGTCTAAGGAATCGGTGAAATATTTCAAATATGATACGGAAACAGCAAAAAGAATTAAATGAGATTAAAATATTTTTTTTTCAAATACCTCATATTATTAAATTTTACTGATATCTTGTATACTCCGTGTACTTTTGAATAGTTGGAATGCTCGCGTCACAAATTCTTGAATTGTGAGTTCCAAATATAGAATTTCAACAACAGGATTCCGATGCTGAAAATTTTTTGATATTATCCTTATTTATATTTTTAGATCTTTAGCACTAATCAAATGAATTAACATAGAATAGTATTTTTAATATGAATAAACTAAAGGGAATTGCAAGTGCAAATGGATAACATTAAAAATAACGTTCGTACTTCGGAGCCTATTGAACATGTTTGTCTGTGCACTGTTGCTAATGAGGAGTGAGAAAAATCCCTTATGGTCTGATGATGGCTCCCCTCTTTCGAGATGAGTCAGACCAAGCCCACTATGATATGTGAACATTGATTGAAACACAGCTGGTACAAGGAACAAAGCAACCAATGTGGTTCCGTATCAAAATTTGAATCATAAACCCCATTAGGGGAGGTACATATGATTGACGACAGGACCTTATTAACATAACGGAATTGTAACTAAATTTTGATATTACTTTCGAAAGATGTGTGATTAATCGATATCCTTAAACCTATGTATGGTATCTTTAAATCTAATGAATGAAATATAATACCAGCCGATTGTGGTGACGAGCTTGTCAGCTCAAATAATTGCTTAGACTGTCAAATGATTAATATGGAATGCATTTTAAAAAAAGTTTCATCTTTTATGATATGACATGAATTTAATTAAATTGGGTTACTACAAATTAAGTATATGTATACTACAAAATAAAAACAGAATTGAACTACTTGAACAGAATTGAAACAGAATTGGATTAAAACACGCAATTGAGTATTTTGATTGTATAATTTGAATTCGATCATAATATTTAAGGATATTGTTTAGATTGAGTAACAAATTGAATTTAAAAAAATTTTTAATTAAGGAGAAATTGTACTGGCATGGAATTGATATTATTAAAAAGTTCTTTATTCTTAGTTTTATGATAATAAGATGACCATTTATTTTGATATAATTATTTGGAAAAATATGAACAGAAATTTCTATAGGTAAATCATAACGATTATTCATTAGATGAAGATTAAGCCTATTTTTGAGTTTAATTACAGTTTCTACTTCAAGCCTATTTCTTGATTTATTTCATATCTTCATCCATATGTGACTGAATAGACTTTTGAGAGGCAGGGTGAAAACTAAGAAAGATGCTTTTAATAACATTTTGAAGTTCCACCAATTAGCTAAGTGAGCCACTCAAATCAATGTAACTGCCAAAAATCTTTAATGAAGCATGGCTTGTACACATTTAGCTGTTGCCATTCGAGAATAAGAAATAAGATCTATTTCTATACCAGTACGATGATAGTTTTTTATAGAGAGATTTCCGGCTAACTGTAATATTTTTGATGTTATTTAATATTACTTTAGAAGAAATAATATTAAGAATTCTTGCATGGTTACAGAATATTTTTCCAAGTAAGATTATATAGTTTGAACTGAAATTGGATTGATATAGGATAAAACTAGTTGTGTCATCTGAGACGATTTGGGTTAAAAATTTTGGTTTGTTGGATATTTTGTTATTTGAGTTCTTTTTAAACACGTTATTTTTTATTATCATTACTTTATCAATCAATTACCGTAGTAATCAAACATTGATACCTCTCAGTAATGAAATTTTACGGTTTTATGGTTTTTAGCATAAATGGTCATTAGGCGTTTTTTTCTGTCACACCCATATGAAATTTTGAATAAGAAATTGAATACCTAAACTTTGATACTAGGACGAAAATTGCTAAACTTTGTTCGCAAGTTTATAAAGAAAATTTACAAATTTACGAAAAACGATCTAAAGTGTAAAAATTTTAATTTAAAATGGCTTTCTAGGAAATGAGTTTTAGCATTTCCCACTGAAGTGAAGGAATGGTGGAAATTCCTAAACTGCTGAGGAATAAGACTTTGATAGCAGAATCAAAGGAAAGCTAAAATGACGCTGCATCATCAAATTTTATTTGATATCTGCAGGTGCAGAAAATGGTTTGTCCTCTTTGTTGTCATTTTATTTCAGGTATTTCGGTTAATAACTATCAAAGAAGCTGTCGTGTTTTTTTTTTCCATTAGGATATTTTATATTAAGTGCTAAAATTTTATTGGCTCGAGAAGTCTTGATTGGAGAATTTTATTTGCCGAACATTGCTGCTTCTTATATTGGGAAAATGATTTTAAAAACAAAGGAGTAAGTTATATCACCAACTCTCCGACCGTCCAAAAGTACACGGATAAAAAATACTGAATTGTCGGATCGCCGCAACAGCAACACATAGCTTAGCGGATTTTGCTTAAAATTGAATAGAAATCTACAAATTTGGTTTGGAGACCTTATACCAAATGTCATACGTCTAACTCAAAGCCTTTTTGAATTATCTTAGGCAAACAGATATTTTCCAAAAATGCATTCTTCGAACTCAGAGAGGTTTAAAACGTGCATATTCAAAGTTTTGACGATTACAGTACTTCCTCTATATTACGTACGCGGGAAATTTACATATCTTTGCTACATTTCGAATGATTATTTTTAGTACAGACACAGATTGTGATTAAAAATAAATCACATAACATCACATAATAAATCACATAATAACATAAATCACATGATAAGGAATTCGAACTTTTTAACAATTCCTTACATATCTACCTGATAAAAATAACTCTCGTTTTAAGAATTTATGGTATAGATTGACTTTATGAGGTTAATTAACAAATTCATCGCCAATGCCATAGCATACTTCCTTCTGAAAGATTCATACGTGATAGGCTTGCAGCATAATTTATTTTTCATAATTCTCAGTACCAAAAGCTATCTACAGCGGTTCTGTCGTTTAAATATTTCGCATACTTAGAGTGGTCCGAGATATCTCAATTTATATTTTCATACACGTTGAAGTTGAGATATGTAACAAATACTCGCCTTGGAATCGAAGTAGCGCGATTTCGCTAAAGATCAATCGAATATGTAACACTAATGTCCTCAAAGTATTAGTTATGACTGCTATATTTACGACCCCTTCTAAAATCGTACTAATGCTATTTTGAGACGGATTCCATATTTTAGAACTGAGATTAGATAACGAAGATGAGTTTTGAGTCAGCACTCTGTTCCAAAGTTTTTGCACACAACAGTGCGAGAATATTTGTCCCTCACTGTGAGATATAAGGATTACCGTGTGCACATGCTTGGTGGATTTTTTTTAAATGGAATGTTTTAAACCTGAAACCTGCTTCAATCCGATGCTGAAATCCGATTGTAAGTTCTTCAGTGAAATTAGGTTTTGTATATCAGATGCCTTAGAATTAAACTGAGGTTTAAACACTTTTCTTATTCTTCGTTATTACATTTATTCATTTAAATGAGATAAAACTGATAAAAAAACACTCAAAAGGGAATTTGCCAGATTCAGAAGTAAAAACATGTAAGAAGAAAATTACATTTTCAGCGTTCTTATAATAATCTTCTTACTGAGATTAAACATTGTCTTCAGAATAATGCATTGATACTGTTAGTTGTTTTCATTCTTGGAATCTTGATGTAGCGTGTGTCATCGCCTGTAGTTACAGTGATTAGAATTTGTACTTATTTGTATAAAAAGTTTCTTTGAAAGATTGTGAATCTTATTTCCTTATCGCAGTTTCAGAAATGATGGCCACATAATGTACAGCAAAATGAAATCATTAATATTACTATGTCCTAATATACAATATCTGTTATTTTAGATTTTTTTTCCATTGCATAAATCCATGTGACCAAATGATAAGGATATCTTTTCACTTTAACTTTGAACTAAGTTTATTAATATTAACATTAATTTTATTTCTTGCATCTTTATTCCTGAAAGATGCACAATATATCTAAAAATTAAATAAACCTACCATTTTATGAATATCGTGTGAGCATAAATTGACACTAGAGTTTTACATTATTTTGTGCAAATCCCTGTAAAAGTATACCATTATCATCGTTTGAATTCGCATTCTTTCTAATTTTTTGTTTTTGAACACCCAATTTTCAGTTGAAAAATTTTGTAACATAAACAAGAAAAGAAGCTGTAATTAATTGCAAATCTTGAAATAGTTAATGCCCCGATTTAAAATAATCCTTATTTGGCTTCATGAGCTCTCAGTAACAGAATTTATATGATAATTTAAATAGATATATACCATGCAATTCGCATTTAACTGCATCAATACTAAAAAGTCCGAAACACCGTTCAATGAAATTACGTCGGTCTCCCGAAATGCCTGGATATAACTATAGAGCATACTTTATTCGCTATACACATTCGTGCAAATGGATTTGGGAAGCAGGGGGATTTTAGGAGAAATTTGTGAGTATGCCCGAGCATACTTTTGCTTTGTAACTATTAGTCTGTCTCTGATGTATTCATATGGTTCTCTTTTGTACATCAACCACTTAAGATCACAGGGTGTCCTTATGGTTTTCAAAGTGGGTAACAAATTTTTCTTATACTTGAAAAAAACCTTATATTTGAACTAGACTAATCATCAGAATGTGAGAGTTAAAAACAAAGATGCATTATTGACAAAAATGGCTTTAGATACGAGGCACTTCATAATGAATTATAGAAACTATTGATAAATTCAGAATACTTAAACTTTATTATTCGCTGAAACTTTTCGATAAGCACACTTTCTTTTAACAATAAAGATATTTCATAACATGTATGGGATGCTAATTATTTAGTTTTGTTTAATTGTATTAACGTTCCTATTAATACAATTATAGTAGTAATAATAACTAATAATAATTTAGTTGTATTAACCCTAATGTAAAGTAATATTAGGGCTATTTTGGAATAGACCTGATAATTTTGAACCGCAATCAGATGACGAGGATGATGCCTGAGTTGGTACTTCCGTCTCCACACCACACAAACGGGTGAGCGTTTGGTCCTGACTGATTTAACGTGCAAAAGACCTCCTTACACAATAGTACTTTGGCGTAATCGGGTCTCGAACCTGAAGCCCTTCTGTTCACCAGCCGATGATGGGGATACTTTTAGTTAGAGCTATAGTGTCCGTTTTTTTAATTCATCAGTTTATTTGCTGATATATGCATACATTTTTTTAATGTATTTATATGTGTAGCATGTATAGGTAAAGAAAGATTAATAGAACAAACCCAGTTATTAAATTCTGAATAGATATTTACTAGTGCAAGTTGCTATTTATAGTATCTAAGAAAAAAATTTGTTATATTCAGAAAGTGTACATGTTATGAGTACATCGAAAATCATACGGTTCAATTCTACGGACATAAACCTAGTCAGACTTTCTACCAGAGCTCATCTGGTCTGAGATACGGACATCCAGTCACATTAAAGGTTAGAAACAATCGAAAACCAACCCAGAATTAGCCAGCCATAACCACATATTACCATTTGCTTGCCAATGTCTAATGAACACATTCCAATTTGACTTGTAAAAAGCTGCAAAATCTATCAACATATTTTAACCAACAATCATGTTCACTGAAAGAATACACCGCACACTTCTATTTAAAGCAATTTATTTCCCTTTGAGAAGATGGAATTTTGTGATTGATTTTTTTTCTCATTGGTTAGAATTTAGAAATTTTACCAGCACGCATCTTTACGAAAGAAATGCACTAATTTAGTATTTTCGAAACGCATTAATTAATCAATGAATTTAACTAAATTTCATATCATTTAGATTGACGTCTTCTTTTAAGATAATTGCCAATTTTAAAGATGATTGATCTCGATACTCTATAATATTTATAATAATGAATTATAAATTAAAAGCTACTTCTGATACCTTTTGAAAATGCAATACCTACTACTTGTTTATGATCATGTATGAGACGAACAATCGGTTGTACTAATGAAAATACAGATCTTTTTTTTATCTAAATACGCACAAAATGTGTCGGTTCTAATGATCAATAATCGGCTTGCAGTGATCGGTTTCAATGGGTGGTCAGACGGGAAAATATATAACTGGCATTAAAATCAAAGAAGAGAGAGAAAGAGTGCCTTTTTTTAAAAAATTTTTTACATCCTCTGAACAATCCTATTCCGCTGCCATTTGCAGCATTCTATCTCTTCTCCTTCAATAAGCTTACACGAGAGACCGAAGAATACTGTTAATTTCATGATGAGCAAGCAACGCATCTAGAAAATGGAAGGAAAATGCAATCTTTTGAAATCATATGGCCAACGTCTCAGACTGAGACAGCAGGGGTCTGTCGTAACATGTTGAAAATTTCAAGGTTCTTTCTTAATTAATTGCTGAAAAGCGACACTGAATCGGCAACCTAGCCCAGAAGAATGACAATTTCACGCGTAAGTTAAAGCGGTGTCGGAAGGATGGGGACACAGAACACCCGCTGAAGGTGGGATTTCTTTAAATGATAGAAGAGATGCAAATGAGTGGAAGAATTCAAAATCGTTGCCATAGAGTGTTGAATCTTTAGATGAATATGAATCATGCGAACGGTTTATCTTATAACTGTAAACGAGCATCTCTCCATTTCTCTCTCTCTCTCTGTCTCTGTGTGTTTCTGTAGTATAACTTTATTCCGCGTATTTTGGGAGCTGCTGAAATAACAGGATAAAATGTTATATTTAGATAATGCTTCGCCTTTTAAGTTTATCAGTATAGGCTTCATTCCTAAAAAAAACATATATATATGTTCACATTTTCAATCGTTAATAAAATGCCTTTTATTCATTCACTCGAGTTCAAATACTTTTTTTAAAACTTGTAGGGATACCCCTCGATGTTAGTACAGTGTTTTCAAATATTCACTCATTATTAAATTTAATTGATTTTAATACTTTAAATAAAGTTTCGGCAGCTTATAAGGAAAATTGAAATCAACAGGCAGTCGCTCAATCGGTAAAATCCAAGGATTTCAGTATTTTTCGCTTGAAGGTGAAGAATGCTTCAATTCTCGCTAGAATCAATAATTTTTTGATAAATTAATCATAATAATTGTAATTATTTTATAAAAAGTTCTTAAAATAAAAAAAAAATTATGTTGACTTAAGTAGGAATTGACCTAAAAATTTCTTTATATTATTTGTTATAACTATTATAGTCTTTTTCTATCTGTTCTTATGTTTACAATTTTGTTACAAGTGGGAGAACTCAGTGAAAGCACGTCGAAGGGAGAGCGATTGGCGACGGCGTCGAAGAGCTTGGCGCCAGCCGGGTTGGTTTGGCGAAAGGAATAGTCTGGTAGCCGCTAGATCGCTCGCGGTGATTTCCGAAGCTTCGCGTCTCGCTCGCCCGGCTATATAAAGGACGGGTTATCGCAATCGGCAGTTTCTCTCTCGGAAGAGAAGCGTCTCGCTGGAGAAGCGGATTACTTTTCCTGCTTGCTATTGGTGAGCTGTGTTTACATTTGTTGTTAACCTTGTATTGTTGAGCTCGCCGCGATTAACTGTTACCGTGCTATACAATAGCTGTTTTGCAGTATGTTTAAGGCTTGCATTTACACTATAAGTGACTGTTGACTGCTGGTTTGTGTTTATCTGAAGTTTTACTTTACCAAGTCCTCTTGTAAATAGCTGTAAATAAATTTGTTTGTGGTGTCCTGAAATAAAGTCCATTCAATCCGAACCCGCTACAGTAAAAACTTAACAATATCATATAGCACAATCTCGTAATTTTTTGTGGTACTTACATTGTTACCATCGGATGATAACCAACTGGTGCCTGAAAATTTTGTGAGATGCCGCTGATGGATGTGAGATGTAATAAGATTGAAAAAGATTCATACGTTATCAGTATATGATTCGCATCTAATTATATTCTTAAAAAAAATTTGATAATGTTTTGAAAGAAAGCTTTAATAATTTTTGTATGTATGGGGTTTTATGTCAAATCAGTAAATATATATCAGTTTTTCTGATTAAAATTAATAAATTCGCATGATCTGTTTTTTTTCTGGCGTCTTTGTATTTTTACTAAAGTGAAAATATTTCAATTGTACTGATCATTCGGATGTAGTCATAATTTTGACTTGGACCCAAAGGGATGACTATCAGCAGCGTCTACTGTAATGCTAATATATTTGCTATTAATGCATTTTCGATTTGACATACAAACTGAATTAGTTAAAAAAAATCAAGAAAATTCGAATCTTGACTCCGAAACATTATTGCATAATAATTCTTTAGATTTGATTCGTCTCTCTCTCTCTCTCTCTCTCTCTCTCTCTCTCTCTCTCATTTTTAAATTCACTTTTAGTTAAACAATTGTGATAAAGTACAAAATCATATTCGTGTGCGTTGTAACTTTCTTTGATGCAATTTTAATGCATGTGAATTTAAATTAAAGTTGTAAAATATTCTTAAAGTACTTTTAAGCCACTATTAAAGTTAGAGCTAAGTTAGAGAAAACTAAATTGCTATAAATAAAAAGTTAATTTTTTTTAAATTCAAAAATTCAAATTTTAT
>JAOUZG010018166.1:3211161-3225535 GCA_026289955.1 Argiope argentata | reverse complement strand
AAAGGGACTCTCTCCGAAGCTGCAGTCTTCCTGGGAAGGCCCTTATACAGTCCTGAAAAGACTGAATGACGTCGTGGTTCGAATAAGGAAGTCACCGAACTCAAAACCAAGAGTAGTTCATTACGACCGGCTAGCCCCTTATTATGGTAACTTGTCAAATACTTAGTTGAAACCATGGTTTTCTCATTTATGAAAATGTGATCTGTATATTTGTAAATAGTTTCTTTATGTTAATTATCTTTCAATGTTTATGTCTGAAATTTTGTGTTTATGTTATTGTCTTCTGCTCTGGGTCTGTACTGCCCGGGACGTGCAGTCCTTGAGGAGGGGGCAATGTTACGAGCGAGCAAAACGCACGCCAAAGGTGAAAACGCTGGCCGCGCTTCACGGGATACTCCGCACCAACCGGGTTGACTTGGCGGGAAGAATGTTCTGGTAACCCCGAGAGAAGTCTGGCTGCACCGAGGTTTTTCTCCCTTACCGCGGAAGCCTCTCGGAACTTCCGCCGTAGCACGGCCACGCTTTCGCCCGACTATATAAGAGGTGGGTTGCCTCTTCCTGGCAGTCGATCGCTCAAAGTGGATCTCGCTCTTTGAGAAGAGAAGCGTTTCGCTTACTTGTAGCTTTTCGCTTGAGCTGTGTTTGCGTTTGCTGTTAACGCTGTGTTATTGAGCTCGCTGTGATTGACTGTTGCTGTGCTATACTATAGCTGTTTTGCAAACCGTGTTTATTGTGCGTAAGACTTGTATTTACGCTGTAAGTGACTGATTATTGCTGGACTGTGTTTTCTGAAGTTTTACTTTTCCCAAGTCATCCTGTATATACCTGTAAATAGCTGTAAATAAATTTGTTTGTGCTGTCCTCATATAAAGTCCATTCAATCCGAACCCGCTACGCTAAAAACGTAACAATATGATTTGACACGTTGTAACTTCTTGGGGAGCAGATACTCATTAATCAATAGCTTTTCAAATTTCAAATTCTAACTTCTTTTTTTTTAAGAGCCATTCGAAGTTTTCATGTTTTTCCTCGATAACTTCAAATTATTTTAAGACCATAAAATTATTTTTAGCTCATTTTAAAATTTTAAAAGAACTAGCTTTTCAATACTATTTTTTTATTTTAATAAACATCTAACAATTCCTTAAAATATATTTCAAGTTAATATTTTCCATCGTTGTAGTAACTGCACATTATGAAATACACATTATTAACGTAAACACGCTATTGATATGCATATCATTAACATACACATTTATATCGTACTCATAAATATCATAATGCGCACACGTATTATGATATTTAGGCGTACGTTTTTGTTGCCATAATTACAAATTAAAATTTTTAAAACACTAAAAACAAACTGATAAATCTGAAAACCTTATAATACTAGATTGATCGGCCTAGAGATGCGAATCTTCATTTTTTTAAAAAATATTGCATGATTTCTAGCTAATTGAAAATGGGCTTTTAAAAAATATCTAGTTTATCAAAAATCAAAGTTCTTATTCTTTTTACGGACATAATTTTATTAATATTACAAAATGTAACATTGTAACCTTTATCAAAATGATAGCATTTCACCGTCCCTCTTTTCTCAAATCTCTGCATATCATGTAAAAGGGTAAAACGATATGATAAGGATAAAACTGGTGTAATTTATTCTTTCAAAAGCGCCTTATCAATCGAAAACTGGTGAAGCTCTTACAATTGAAAAATCTAGAGATATTGATTATCTACTGAAATCTTCTAGAAAATAAAAGAATTGGGATTTCTGTCTTTGTTAGATGTAGAAACGATATTTAATAATGGGCTAAAATAATGTGTCTTTTCATGAATCTCTGACCGGCTAATTGATCGTTGATCGACATTTGTAAATAGAATAGTTAATATTCTGTCGATTTTTCCACTGATTTACGCAACTACATTTTGTGGGAGAAAAAAAGGCATAATTTCTATATGGAATCTTAAATGTATTATTGTTGTCTCTCAAAACTGCAATAAGCTAGGAAGAAAAAAATGCATAATCTTTATACTAAAACTGTAAATTTCTGACAAATTTTAAAACGATGTTAACTCAAAAACTAAAAAAGAGTTACATAGAGGAAATTGATTTACAATCCCATCCCCAGAATTATAACAAACGGAAAATATCAAAGAGATATGTTAACCTGCGCATTCGTCGATTTTTTAAATACAGTAATTCAAAAAATTTAATTAGATTTGGTGTAGATATAAACACCGCAATTGTAGTTTAATTCAATCGGGCAACTAGAAGTGAAATAAATATATCAGACGATACTCATAATTCTGCTATAAGGAATACAGAACGAGACACGAATATACAATAATATCGAAATAGCAATAGCACCACTGATCTTTTCATTTGTTACTAGTCGCCTTTAGAGACCACTGATTTTCCGGGTTATTGTTTAGATTTATTGTTATTAAATCTTTTAAATGTGACTCCATGTCCGTGATTCAGCCAAACTATCTGATAGAGCTATGTTGTTTTAATTATCTAATTAATGTGTTACGGGACATTATACAGGGACGGGATAGACTGGCTAGTAGGACGTTAAATTCACATCACTTGTGCTGAGGGTTCGAACCCACCAGCCAAAGACTCCATGTGTGTGGTGGTTGGTGCACGTTAAACCTGTCGTGGTTACAAAGTCCTACATGTCTAGAGAAATACGACTGGAGGACTGGTTCAGAGATGATCGTTCTCTGTTCCAGATCTAAATGACGATCTGTGGATGGATGGATGGATGAATGAATGAATGAATGAATGAATGAATGAATGAAATACATGAATGAAGTCTACTCCGTAAAAATGTTTTTCGACGCTTGTGTATAGATAAGTTGTACTTTTGTTTTTCAGTAGCGCCATATAGGGCCAAGAGACGCTCGCTCAGCTTAAATCGTTGACAGATTTGTCAGATGGCTTATTAAATGTCATAAATAATAATAACAATGTGTTTATGAATCTTTCTTATGGATACCAGTCTTATTGCGTTACTAAAAGCGTCATCCTGTAAACTATGCAAATATATTAAAGAATATGTTTTCTTTATCTTTCAACGATAGGAGAAAAGCGCGCATTGTAATATTGATGAAACTATGAAAATGTCCAAATTTTCAATCTTTTATAAAATACTTTTTATTCATCCTCTCAATTTGAAATTCTTTTTTTAAAACTTGTAGAGGATGATATTTTACGTTAACACAGTTTTTTTACAATGATTAATTCATTAATTAAACTTAACTAATTTTTAATACTTTTGATAGAGTTTTAGCAGCTAGTAATAAAAATTGAAATCAACATGCAGCATCTCAATGCAATGATTATGTATTTAATGCAATTATTAATTAATATGTATTTAATGCAAGGATTTCAGTATTTTTGGCATGAAGGTAAAGAATGCGAGTTCAATTCTTGCGAAAATCAACAATTTTTTGATAGATTATTTATACAGATTGCAATTATTCATCAAAAAGTAAATTCAATTTTTCTTTGTTGATCTAAGTAAGAATTGAATTTTAAAAAATTTTGAAATATTATTCGCTTAATTTTATTCAGTAGAAGGCAATTCAATTGTTTCATTAGTAGATCCAGTATTTTGATGTTTTTCGTCCTTTAATGCAAACCAATGCTCACCTAAAATGAATTTTTGACTTGCGTTCATTGCATCGAATTGTATTGTTATGAAAGAATTTTTTTAAAAAAATTCTTTTAAAGTCTTTATGCTCAAAACAGGACGATGCTGATGTGAAATGCAAAATAGAGTCGCAACATTTATTTCACACGAAGGCATAAAATGCTTCGAAGGAGAGCCGGAATTTGACAAAAAAATATCCTCAACTAAACTTTCCAGACATTCAAAATCTATGTTAATATCCCCTCGATGCATTGTTTTCCAAAATTTGCCGCCTTGCGCGCCAAATTCACAATATGGTGATCTTTATGCATCGTGGTTCTGGGGACCTTGGTTTTTCTATAATATGAGGAAAATTGACATTCGGTTTTGATTGTTCATTTTTCTGGTTTATTTACGATGTTATTTTTTTTATCTTCATATACAATGAACATGTGTTTAAAAAATATCCGAATTCACTTTAATTTATCAAATTGTATTACCTTATTACTTAGAATGAAATTGTATGGTCTTTAAAATAAGTGCCAGTCTATTTCGAACTCTGAGAAATGAATAAAATATATGATGCCACAAAAAGCTGAGAAACGAAAAATGTGTTAGTACTTTTGAAATCGTAGCTTCAGAAAAGGTCTTTGACTCTGATAGAAAAGATAGCAAAACAATAGCACAACGTATAAATTTTTTATTAAAAAAAACAAATTTAATATTTCTTAAAAAAGAATTCTAGCCCAGATTTTTACTTAATAGGTATATTTGAATTAAGGAGATTAACTGGTTAAGCTTAGCTGGGAATTTCATTCGAAACTAAATTATAAACAAAATCAAGTTATAATGATTAATTAATCCAGGGGAATGTTTTCAAAAATTTTAATAGTTGTTAAATCTATTTTAGTTTTTAACCCTTTGAGCATTTATTTATTTTCAGTCAATACTGCTGAGGAAGATGTTTTACTTTTAAGAGGAGCAATCGAAACAGAAACTTGAGTGTGTGTTTTTCATAAATTAATTTCTTTTATTAAAACCATTAATTCAATAATTATTGGGGACAGTTCGCTTTTTTTAATTTGCCCTTGAAAGTTCGTGATATAATTTCAGTAAAAGGACTTGTAATTTCAAGCTGAAAGAGTTAATTACTTTTATAGATAATTATTAGTATGATTACTTGTAAATCATAGGATATCAAAACATTATAATTATACGATAATAAAATATTATAATTATACGATAATAAAATATTATAATTATGCGATAATAAAATATTATAATTATACGATATTAAAATATTATAATTATAAGATATTAAAATATTATAATTATATCGATATTAAAATATGAAATTTTCAAATAGTTCATTTTGAAAAAAATTTTAACTTCAATACAGTGACTCCCCCATTTAAATAATCAGTCGTGTATCAATAAAAAAAAAGAAATTTTGATATCAATATATTTTCTTAAAACTTATAATAAATTTAAGCTACTTCTTTTAAACTATACGTATTTTTGTTTCATAATTACTTGTAATATCGTTTAATTTTTTTCATAATATAATTATATCTCTGAGCTAGTAACATCTAGCTTGCTATTCTTAAAATTACAGTTGCCACACGTTTTTGATTCAGTATCGGATCCCGGAAGAAAATTCGTACTTCTGCTATTAGAAAAACTACCATCGTATGGATCTCGATTCAATACAGAAAGGTGAACCTAAAAGCACGTAATTTGTGGACTAAAATTAAACCACTGTTAAGTAAAATATTTATAATATAATAATTAATTTTGAAAGAAAAAATTCTTTGCGTTTTTTAAGTGCCGATTTGCAAAAACTGTTTTATGTTAGAGTTTTGGCCTTGGTTCCGTATAATAAAACTCCATCCAATTTATCATTTTATTTCGAAATTATTAAACTATTTTGTTTCCAAAAGCAGTTTGAAAAGGGTTTCGTTCCAACTCTTATAGGAAAAAAAATATTAAGAACTCCCGATTATTTATAGAAATGAATTGATCACACTGGGGGATAAACGAATACCACGGATAATCTCCAAATTAACCGGAAAAACAATTGGCATGATATTATTCTTGAAATATTTTTATTTACTCTAGGGGCTTATAGCATACTGTGATTTAATAAATGCAAGATTTCTCTAATTACCAACTGTTGATGCAATTCCTTACTAAATAAAATTAGTCAGTGTCCGTGTGTTTGTGTTGGAGAATACCTTTGAGATTTTACTTATTTTGTTTATTGCATAACACGATGTTAAGTATTCATTTCAATATGTTAGTCTTATTTATAACCAACAAAAAATAATTGAACACTCTCCAAATCACTGTCGATATTAATGTCGATAAACCTTTGCAACATTTTTTTTTATTATTCAAAATTTAAAAGACACATAAAAAAATTATAAATTCGATAAACTAGATTGCAGACATCTTGTACCTTTTGTCGTTACATGATCCCTAAAACGAAAACACTGTAACCGGGAATCGTTTTGTACTTTTGCGGTGATAACCAACTGTAACTAGTTGATAGTCCTCACGCGAAGCCAAGCCATTCGATACTAATGGAAGTGCGAATAATTCAGTTTTTCGTGTTTTATACATTTGATGCAGACTCCCAACGCTGCATAATGATCATGAGGAAGGGTGTTAGCATGAAGTAGTTCAGCATCCTAGCACACAACCATAAAGGCGAATATTCATTTTAAGTCCTTTTAGTTATTTGAAAACATTCTTACCTCCTCTCTTGCATGTTGTATGTATTGTGTGCTTGATATTTAAAATGAAATAACTTTTTCTACAGTTTTAAATCAAAACCTGGAAAAAGCCAATAAATAGTGAGTTAAGAATAGCATCAATTAGCAATTAAACAAATTAACTGTCATAATTTATCAATGATAGGTGGAGGAATTTTGCAGTTTAAACTACTGTAGTCATAGTCATAAACAACTACTTAGAACGCTCGAAGGCACATGGAAAATTATTCATATCGGACCGCCTCAACAGTAACATCCAAGGGCCATCACCGACCATGATACACACTTCTCGTGGAAAGCGAGTTCAATCATCGATAGGAGGTAGCCAAGCCCCCTCCCCCATTGTTTTTATATCCACCAGAGTGTAGAGATCCAACTGCAATACCGGAAGCATCTCATCCTCATCATTGAAGTGCCCCCCCGGTGGGAGTGAAGTAGTGCAAATGTTGAGATCCTCTTAATTAGTTTAGTTTCCCATTTAGGAATCTTTAGCATAATCAACATGTCAGTGGTTTATTTCCACACAATTTTTATGGAAATGTTTTACGGTTTATTTATTTAACGGTTTTATTACCGTTAATGATAGGACAATATCCATATTTAAATACAAATTATTTAAGCACAAATTTGGTCTTTATATATATTATAAATGCAAAAATATATAGAGAGAAACCTGACTAATTATGCATTGTAAATCGCTAATTTTGCCTAAATAATTTATAACAGAGAATTTGTATAATTTCTTTGGCAACTTCTGTTGCCAAAGAAATTATACAAATTCAGACCCCTTCTGTCCAGCAATCATATGTAACCGCGCCGGGAAGTCTGTCTAATTGAAAACTCGTCATTGTGTATCTGAAGATACAGTTCAGATTTCAGAAGCTGACATTTTTGAAATTTAAGACAATTTTAAAGCAGTTAATAATAATTTCGTTGAAGAATAATAATTTTTTTATTAGTTTGACTAATCTGCAATTCTATATTTTGCATCTGAAAATGCAATTCAGACCTCAGAGGAATTTTTGAAATTTAAAGTAGAGTTTAAAAAGTTAAAATAATATTTTTCGTTCAAAAATGATTTTTTTCATTTTGAATAATCTACAATCCGCCATTATGCATTTGAAATTATAAATCTGAATTGTAAAGCTGAAAATTTTGAAATTTAAAATAGAGTTTAATAACTTTTAATAATATTTTTCGTTCAAGAATAGTAATTTTTTTAGTCGAACAGGATACAAAATTCTTCAAATATTTGTTTTTAGCTTGTTTCTGCTTTTGCTTTCGGAGACAAGATAATTTTAGATTATTCTTTTCTTCTTAGTAGAGGCGTTCCTCCTGATGATAAATAAAAAGCAAACAGGGGAGATGATAATATCCATTCAAGATCGTTGACCGATTTCTTTAGCTACTCGTCTGTGTCTAGAAAAGTAATGAGAATTAGAAGATAGTTTTGAATGATTTTGATGCTTTTTTAATGATAATTAATTTTTTTTCTGTCTATTCTCTCATTTCTTTACTAGTCACCTCTGGTGACTAGTTGGTTCACATGGATTACTGATTATATTTGTTTTTGATTAATCGTTCAAGCATAACTTCATATTTATAATTTGATGTGATATTTTAAGTATCTTACAGAAGCTTTGCTTATTTTGTATATGAATATCTATAACGGAGACAATGCCTTAATGTAAAAGTTATATCAAATAAGTAAAGATCGATTCATATAACTTATAAATTTCTCAATATTACAACACTTTTTTTATTTGTCTCGTTTTACACAGACATTAACATAATGTTTCTTGAACTTTCCTCATTGACGGTGAAATAATTAATATAACAATAAAAAAACTTTAATTTTTGAAAGATTTCAAAATTTTCAAAATTAAATATTTTGGGCAACAATGTAATCTATTGTTAAAAATAGAACAAGTATGTCGAAATTCTGTAAAACTTAGCATGATTTTTAAATTAGTATCACTAAAGACATTTCTTTAAATTTTCTAACAGTGTAAAATTTGTTTTTGTGCAACAGAATTTTTGGAAATGATTGCAGAAAAATTCAAAATTCAAATTTGTTTTTAATTGTTTAAAATTCTAATTAAAATTTTAAGAATTGATTAAGATCAAAACTTTTTTCCCGATGTGTATATTCCCATCATCTCGAGGTATACATAAACTAAATTTGTTAGCTGTAAGCCAAATGGTCTGACTTATAGACACACATGCTTTCATCTTTATTATTGGTATAGAAAAGATTTATTCTTGTATGTGAAATATGCGAGACGCCAAATTGATAATTTTTAATTAGTACTGGTGGTTATCCTTGTTCACCACAAAGTACGGCACAAAGCTTGCAGAAGCAAGTAAAAACAGCTACATACATAAATAGAAATAAAAACAATAGGAAAAAAACAAGAGTAATTTAAAAACTGAGCAGAAAAAGCCAATAAATTTACAGAAAAAGCCATTTTGTGGTCGACCAAAACATGAAACGAAGGTAAAAACTAGTTACAGACATTGAAATCTACTATAAAATTCGTATTAAAAGTTAACTTTAAAAAAATAAAAGTAGATGCAAATGTTTCACTTATTGCCAATTTCAAATGATTTTTTTCGATCTAAAACGAACGTGGATTGACTTGAATAAATTTTTTGACACAATGGCATTGCATGCGAAGTATGGAGTGTATTCATTTTGCATAGAATCCATTTCATCGTGTTTGTGGCTTACAATAATAGCATTTGTGACATCAAGAAACGGGTATAAAAGTATCAATCCTATAATAAAAAATAAAATTATTATTATGAATGGTAAACGTCAAGGATAAAAGAGAAAATATTGCTGTAAGTCTGAAAGCAGGTATATAGCTTGAGTAAATCCTTTCAGAATACACTGCGTTTAAAGTATTTGTCGTAAAATGTATGGATTTTTACGTAAGAGGTAGTTTTATTAATGCAGTGAATACATTTTATCTGCTGTACAGCTCTGCAGTTGTTCAATCGCAAGATGTCGGACATTCTCTTTAAAAGTATATTTACAGACAACATCATTATTCGAAAAAAAGTGTGTACTACGAAACACAATGACTAATCAACTAATTCAAAAACCGCAAATGCCGTTGTGTCATGATTTTAGGAGCGTGTCTTGGGTCGTGATCTTGCATACAGACTGCCTTGAGAACACGCGAAATCACTACGCCGATTTAGCATTATAAAACCAATAGCTCATTGTTTTCTAACGAAGCTGTGATGCCGTAGACCATATAGCAGTATATATAGCACAGATCATATAGCACAGTAATAAAATGGTAATATTAAATTATAAATTAAATTTCGTCTGCGCATAATTCACTTTAAAAATGTATCTTAAAAAGTTTTGATTCATAATCTCTATTAATACAAAGGCGAATGTGTGTTTGTGTTGGCGTTATACAGCCCAGACCGTACAGCTATCAATCTTGGCGCATGAATATTTTATATTCGAAAAATGGACCCTCCTTTGCGATTTTTGGCTAAAATGGTCATTAGTGTGCCCCCGAGTTTGTCGCCAATATTGCCACCCAACAAAAAGCTCTTGTAGTAATCCTAATGATGTTTTGTTTACTTCTTTCTACAACATTCAATAGAAGTGTTTGTTTACTTTGTCCGCCATCTTTATTGGTGACTTGGCATCCTTGGCGTGGAAAGGGGTACACTATACGTTACCTTTACCCGATTTTTTTTCTTTCTTTTGGAAATTTTAATTTACTAAAAATTAAGCTGAATTTTACATTTTTCGGAATGATTTCCGAAATTATTACCTCACAAAAATAAAATTTATACAGTTTAAGAGTTTTTTTAATTTTTATTATTAATACCAATTTTATGCTTGCAAAATATTTGGCATTAAAAAAATTCCGATTTCTAACAATAGTTGATATTGTTGCCCCTGAAGTTCAAACCGTTTTCGTTGTTTTTTCGCCTGATAGAGTGATTATTTTTCCATTGTTTCATGTTAAAGAAATAGATTTCTGTTTAATATCTGTAGTTTATAAGATAGATAAATGAGTGAATTTATAATAATTCAAAATTTATAACCACAAATTAGCATTTGTAATAAAATCCGTGACCGGTTTCCATTAGAATATTTTATGTATGCAATGATTGGCATACATGCAAGACAGTTAAAACATTTTTCATGCCCGACAACATCATGGTATCAGTGATGAGAAGTTATCTCTAAAGGATTTTAGTTAAATTAAGGATAATTTTCCTCGATGAACGGCTAGTAAGTAAGTAAAAGTAAATAAGTAATTACTTCTTTTTTTCACTACTCTTTTCTGATTTCTATAATAACACTGAGCTGCATTATTTTTGACACGATACTATAACAAAATGAATTTTTTAAATGACAACTCATCATATTTATTATAACATTTACATAGATAAAAGTTTGATGGTTAAGAAGAGTTTTGAAAACTTGTCGACGGAATCTAAAATTCAGAATTCTTTAATCTATATTAGATGGATTTTAATGATTTTCTGCCTTAACTATTGATAATTATTACATGTTCCCATCGTTTAACTAAAGATTTTTTCTGTAAAAAAATAATATGGTGGTGGGACTTTCTGGTTGCGATGGTTTGTCTTGTTCATTATTCATCACATGACGTGACTGATTTCGTAATTTTTCTCGAAACACTTTGTTTGTCGCCAACTTCACCCTCACAGAACGTGCCGAATAATAAGCAGTACGGTTTCAAAGTGATGAATTGTTTTCTGAAAATTTTCGTCCATATTGCCTGGGGATAGACCTCTAAAAAAACTGTGCTTTTCCATTAACCGGGTACAAGTGACAAATCGCCAAAGAAATTCGACGGTATTCTTCATAATTTGTCGATTATTCGCCTGAGCCGGTACCTAAATAACCACAGGTTGTGTTATTCCAAACACTGGTTTTCAATCACATAATATATTTTATTTTCTTGTATATAAAGAAAAAGTATTGCAATTATTAAGATATATTTCTTCCGTATTTCGATAAATATGCAACTTTTAGAAATTCCACCAAAAATAGAAAAGCCGATTTTTGGAATTGCATCCATCTGAATGTGAAAATTCGAAAACACTTTCAGCTGGATTTGTAAAATTTGGTATATGATTTGTATATTAAATTTGCGGATTTCTGTCAAATATTGAACAATATCCGTTCAGAGAAAGTCTCTCCGGCTACTCCAGTACAAGAAAATATGATAACTACAAGATGATGAAAGCTAGGAAATAAAATGGGATACACACACATTTTACTTTCTAGTGATTCACGTTTCTTTCTTTTTTTTTTGCATTTAAAATGGAGATGAGTATTAAATTTTGAGTAAAATTTTTCGACGAGTCTACCTGCTCAACTCGCCAGAGAGGCGGTCCTCCAGCGGAATCGAAAACCGAAGCAAAGAGCTCAAGTCATTTCAACTGGTCCACCATATATAAATGAAGGTGACAGAAATCCAAATCTGAATTTAAAGGCAAAAGTATCTGAAATTGGTTATTTGAATTTTACAAATATATCTACCAATCAGGCCTAAATGAACTTCAGGCATGAAGTTATTTCTATGCGAGAAGAAAGTATTTATTGGTGTGAGCAATTATTATTTTTTTAAGAAAGGAAGATTGAATAGATAATATAACAAACGAAAAAACTCCCTTTGTCAGAATGTACAAAATATCTTTTACTCTGAATAGTATGTATTAATTACGTAATACTCAATATATTCTAAGCTGTTGAAAAATATGTTGCTAGATTTCATTAATAAATAACTATCCAGAGGGGTTATAGGTATTAAAACCAGCAAGATTACTCTCTCATCCATTATCTTGTTATCGGTTGTTCATTTCATTATTGTGACTCCAATACTTCATATAACAACTTTTTTAATTTCACATCACAAAATTAAAGTAAATTTTACTAAAAGAACATCTCCCATGTCGTAAAAACCCCGGTGGCCTAGTGATAAGGTCTCGACTTCGGAGCAGGAGTTCTTCAGGTTCGAGACCCAACTCCACTGATTAACCGTCCTTCACCGATGATCTGGTGCACCTTAAAGTCGTCGGGGTCAAGCTGCATCCCTCTGGTGTGGTGTGGAAGTTTGGAAAGGGAGTCCAACTGCAGATATCCTTCTCGTCATCTAACTGCGATTCAAAATTACGAGGTTCCTCTCAAAGTAACCCTTGTGTTGCTTTAAAATGGGACTCTACAGTACAATTATATTAAACTGCACTCCACGTCATAATTAAGTAAGCATAAAAAAGGATATAGAATAAGCAGGAAATTAGTATCATTGACCTGATGATAGCAATAAATGTCAAAAACTTCCCTATAAAATTTGCAATTCAGCATTCTCTATTTTTTACATTTCCCAGTCGTCATAGTCACCTGTCAGACCCTAAACTATTGCTTGTTTCAAATTTGAATTTAATTACTACACTTTTAATGACTAGTTTGTTTTAATGAAATAAACTTTCTTTTAAAAAAAATCGCATAAAGTTATATCGTTTATATTTCGGCGATATTAACATAATCACTTTTGTATTACTTGGTAAAGAGAAATGCGTATTAAAATTCATAATTTTCAAAAATTGCCCGCTACCATGCATCATATTTCGTGATTATGGAAACCGTTAAAAATTTTCTAATTAAGAGACAATTAAAGCGTGTTTAAAGTCACGAGAGATTGATGTCTTTTCCATTAACTTACTCAGATTGGCATCGTAGTGAAACTGCGATTGATTTCATGTGAGGGGAAATTGCGATATAAATGACTTGAAAATGATTACTTACTGATTCAATAATCATAATCAATGTTTATTGATAAACAGATGATTTTTCGAGCAACCTGCGAACCCTTCTGTCATCCAGTTCTTCATCCGTCGCGGTCGGTTGCCTGCTTTTGAGGTGACGACGCCTTGCAGACGCCGGAAGCCATTTCTCCGCGCGAGCACTCAGCCACAACTATCTTGAATATCGTGCTCAAAAGAAGTACTAATTCGTGCTCTTTTCCAACCATGTTTCATCTATACATTCATGAGTTCTCTCGTGTGTTCCAAAGAAAAATATGGACATTAATTAAAACAGTCTTTTTTTTTTGATGAAACTAACATTTTTGTTGATTTTAGGAAATATTTTTAGAAGATACCACAATCCCAACTCCTGTTCCTTATTATTTGGCATTGATTATTGACTTTTTTTATTGAATTTCCTATGATTTATGGTGTTTAATATATAACTCTTTAAATAAAAATGAAAACAAGGAAGTTTCTTTTTTCTTTTTTTTTCCGATACTCGATGTTGAAAGGACAAAGTCTCTAAAACTCTTTAATTAACCCTGCTAAGGTCGTAATAAAATAAATGTAAGAGAATTGAATGGTTGAACTATTCGAAGTCATTAGTTGAGCTGAAGTAGAGGGGAAAAAGTGGTTTAAATACATAATATCTAATAAATGCAATTAACACTAAATTATAGCCAGCCGAAAACTCTCCGTGTGTGTGGTGGCTGGCACTCGTTAAATATGTCGTGGTCACAAAGCCCTCCATGTCGAGAGTAATACCACATGGGGTACTGGGTCAGAGGTGATCTTTCTCTGTCCCAGATTTAAATTACGATCTGTGGATGAATAAATAAAATGCATGATTGAAGACTGTCTCTTAAAAAGGGTCTGTGACGTGTATAAGCTTCTGCCCTCGGGTACTCAGGAGTCCAAAGTACCCTCAGAAATACTACGCCTCTCCCTCTGTCGTAAAGCGGAACATGAGAACAACAACATTAAATTATATCTAATTGTATTAATGCATATATCTAATTGTGTTAATGCATATAATGTTAAATCGCCTTTCGATATATTATATCTTTCGATTCATATGTTATTTCCGATCTTTTTCCATATATATATATATATATATATATATATATATATATATATATATAT
>JAOUZG010018166.1:3176281-3209393 GCA_026289955.1 Argiope argentata | reverse complement strand
TATATATATATATATATATATATATATAAACTACTAAATTCGTTATTCTTAAAAATAATCACAGGATGCTTTTAACAAAAAAAAATCATCTTATGTGAAGAACGCTTTCTTAACCCTTTATCTACTAACGGTACTTATGAGTGCCATTTAAATTTGAATTATATTTTCGTAATATGACTATTTTTGCCAATGGTATTCTAAAAAACACGGAAAATGTAACACAAATAGCAAGAAGTTAATACAAGCTAAAATTAGGAATGAAAAATATTTAATTAATTAAATTAAGACATTTTTATTAATTAATTTTTTTTTATTCTTTGACATTATACTGTAAGGAAACTTAACTATTGGTGCAAAAATGAAGTTTGAAAATGGATGGCAACATAATTCAGTAGATAAAGGATTAAGATTTTTTTACAGGATGTAGTGAAATTTAACATCAATTAAGCCTTCAAATGTTTTTATAGAATATACTTCATTCGCATTTGAATAAAATTAGAATGTTTTGAATAATATATTGCGTACAACAAAATAATTTCATCTCATTAAAAAAATCCCTTTCAATGCACCGAAACATCAGAAACAACAACCGCTGAGGTAAGCAAAACGTTCATCAGCATCTGATTAAATAATCATACTTTAATCAAAAAGATAAGGACAAATAAGTTTCATTTCCGGCAGTAAAGATGCATTAAATCGTGAGATGAGTAAGATTGATGTACAATGTTGACTAATCCTCCGAATGTGGCTAAAATCTTACCTTATCTTTCTAATCAAAAAAAGTGATCCTATAAATTTGAAATTATGAGGAAGTATCTAATGACAACTCATTAATTTTGAAAACAAGTATAAAAAAGGCAGTGAGTGGCAATATGATATGGAAATGAAAGTATTACCAATTTATTACTTTTCCGCATAATGGTCATTCATGTTGAAATATTTGTACCAGTATTGGATCAATTTAAAAATATCATCTCATAGAGAACTATCGACCCATTTAGAGAAATCGTTAGAATCAACCTTTTGAAGCCAAATTATCTCTTCATGATTCCAAACAGAAGAAAAAAAGTGTCAGTGCTAAGTCTTGACTGTATGGTGAATTCTCTAAATATTTTTAATTGAGTCTTTGCAGTAACCCCCCCCCCTCACGCGTCGAAAACTGCATGTTTACTGCATTAATTCGAATTAATATAATTCTATCAAGCGACTTGGGATCGAGACAAGGTTCGAGTATGGTTGTTCTTCGTCTGTTTTGTCTGTGCGATGTGTGATTGAGCCCCCTTGTAAAAAGGAGCTATGCAAGTGAAAGTGATGCCTGAGAAACTAAGACGCAATTTTGGTCCTAGATGGCGTCATTTGAAAACAAGAGATGCATCATCGGCTTAAAATTGATGACTATGTCAGCGAGCTTGTCCATGGCAAGTGCCATTAGAAACAACAACACATTAAAAATGTTTTTTGCAAAATTTTGGTGCTTATCGGGAAAATTGTTTACCTAAAAGAGTTCATTTTCTTGCTTTTTATGTCATATTATCTATATAAAGGGAACAAATGGTTTTCTTTCTTCTTACATTCAACGTCTATTTATTTTCAAGAGAAACTATCAAAATGCCTTCATTTTTAAAGATCAAATACTCCAAAACCGTTTAAATAAACACGGGCTCGTAAATAACGTTTTACTTCTGCAAATCAAAACTCCCGGCTTTGACGTGAACAGCGTTTTGCTTTGAGATCTTGATAATCAGGTGGTCCGAAATGGCGGGGGTCTCTCTATTGAACTTTTCGACAACGTGACGTTTCCCTTCGAAACGCTCTGGTTCCTTCCTTCATTGCGTGCAGAGTAAAATTGCAACGGTTGACCGGCTCTGAGAAAAAGGGTTCCTTATGGCTAACTGCGACCGCATTCTTCGACAACCCTTCGAATGGATAACCACCGACTGATTCCATTGCATGCCAGCGCTGGAGAGAGGAGAGCAAATCATTTCGCCTTCGAAATCGGACTCCCGGGAGTTAACCATGTGTGATTCCACGAGTCGGGATTAACTTCTTCATGTGCGATTAATCGCATCGGGAAGCCTAAGACTTGGTACGTGCTACTGTCATGCGAAGTGATTTGCCGTTACTTTGTCAGCAAATGTGCTGTTAAACTGTGTGACATCAACGGGTGAATCTTCCTTAACAGTTGTTCCAAAGACCCTTTTTTTTTCTCGGGAGATGAAATTCCATTGTTTGGAATGCCGTTACGACATGTTTGAGTGAAAACTAACGGAATGGACTAAGAACATTCATTATATTTGAGATTGTTTCTTTTTTCCTTTAAAGCTAGTGAATAATAGGTACCCGAGTTCCTCTGACAAGTGATGAAACGATGTTCTAAAGCTATACGTGTAGTTAGTTCTGTGGAGGAATAATACAAAAACAGAAAGCAAGATATTGCGTTGTTGAACATCTTCAGAACAGATTGTGTTTTGAAAGTAATTCAAATTTCGAATTTGAATCGAATTTCAATGTACGCACTTGCGCTGACATGCGCGTTGGTGTAACTGATTCAGTTGTCAATTACTCCGAGACAGTCGACAGACACTACATACCATTGTTATGCAAAACGATTGTCTGTTTCTGTCCATATGAAAAGTTTGCTTTACAATTTATTTCCACGTTTCGGAAAATAAAAAGCCAACAAATTTGTTTGCATTTGAATTACAAATGAAAAATATTTGAAGTTGATAGATTTTATTCAAATTTCACTTGAATATACAATCTGTATATAGTTGTATCATTTCTATGTGCGAATTTCAAAAAGTAATTTTTTGTCCCCTACTAAAACAACAGACCTTGAGAATATAAAAACATCTTCACTTATTAGTCAACAAATTTATTATCATTTGAAAAACAAATGAAAGATATTTGAACTTGAAAGATTTTATTCAGATTTTAAGTGAGAATTTTAAAAAGTAATTTTTTGTCCCCTACTGAAACGAAGGACCTTGAGAATATAAAAAAAATATCGTGACTTAGCAGTTCATTCCATTTTTAATTTTAAAAAGAATTCTGAAGCAATTTTTTTCTGGGATTTATTATTTTTGAATAACATTTATCTTATTCGCCAACTATATATAGCATTTATGTAGATTTTTTAAGAACTTTAAAAATCTTATCATAGCTGGAATTATTATTCCAAACGATATTATTCGCGTTGCCACATTTGACGTCATGCTTTTGTAAACTTCGAAATGACAATCATCAAGCTAGTTCGATCAACCAGAAAAGAGGTTACAGGGTAGAAGACCAACCAATATTTCTGATTCAGAAACCAAAGAATCGCAGAATCATTCTTACTATTTGTGAAACGAAAAACAGGAAGAGAACGAAAAACCGCGTGGTGCCAACGTCCACCCGAAGTCCCTCCGATTCCGCAAGCCGACAATCGAAGTTCTTTATTGACTCAGGTTGCAGCTCGCTATATCTGAGGCAGATAACGCGCATTAGGATGTTGTCGCATTTGGAATTGTGACTCATTTTACGGAAGACAGAAAGCATGAAAGAAGAGGAAGAAATAAAAGAATTGGAAGACGAGGTAAGTACGATTGTTTCCGATTTTATATTTTGCCATTCTGTGCAGGTCTTTAGTTTCTTTGTTTCGATGTCCCAAAACCGTGCTAGAAAGTTATTTTCCTCTCTTTTGCCTGCAGTTGTGTGTGAGGTATTGATAGCATCGTGAAAAATACAGTTTATCAGAAGCTCAATAAACAGAAAGTGTGTGCCTACCTGAAGATCTGATTCAGCCATTATTGGTTAGTCGGTCCAATATTGTTTAAGGAGATTTTATCTGGCGTATTTCGGTACGAATCCGAAATTTTCGAAAAACTTTACAAACAGATTTTTTTTAATTGAATTCTTTTCTGAATATTGTAGAATGTTATTATTTTGATTTAGATCCCTCTTTGTTTTATTTTTAGAAATGTATTAGTCTTTAAAATACAAATGATAAAATGAAAAATTTAATTTAATATTCTCATCGTAAATCCGTTTATTAAATCAATCCAAGGTAATGTTGTAAAATAGGAAAAATATTACTTTAAAATTTGTTAAATTAGAAAGAAAACACAGATATAAACTGGATATGACTAAAAAGTTTATTTCTTAACTTTTTAATTGGTATAAAAATAATTTTGTCCATTAAATTAATATGAAGCTAATGGGGAGCACTAAAATTACGATTAATTTTTAATCAAAAATCAAAATAAAACTTTAAAAAACTATTTTTTGGTGAGAACTTAATATACAAGTAGCAACTATGTACTAAGTTTTAAATCGAAAGGCCCATATCGGATTATTATTCATAATCTGGATTATTTACTCATCCTGCAAGCCATAAAATAAAAAAACGTCAAATGTTCGAAATTGTTTGATGTAGATAATATCCCAGCCTATAAGCAAATATTAAATTAAAATTATAATACTTTTTTTTTTCTCTTAGAGCATCAAAAATGATGATTGATGATGATTCCAATTTTATTCGCTAGACTACTTTTTTTAAATACAACTTAAATCTGAAACGCGTTAGTAATGAGTAATGATGTCCTTAAATTATGAGCAATGAGATTCGTAATTGACTTAATTGAAAAGTTCAATACAAATTTCGGCCATCTCAGTATTTGCAAATTAAAAATACAATGCAGAGAAAACGCGTATCTGGTATACTGTGCGATACCTCGACATGCATACGACGACAAGCTGTGAAACATTAAAAATGCATAAAATACATTAAACGAGTATTAATTTTTTACAGGTAAAACAGGTTTTTAAAGGATGCTTTAAATCGGTGTTTCTTCATTGCTAATTAGTTTAAAGATGAAACCTAATATAATGGATCATTAAAATACAAAGCAATTGTTCCAAAATTTTCAAATAATTGCACTTTTAGAGCGGCATAATAATAATAATTCCAATCTATTCGTTACAATTACATAGGAAAGCAAAAGAATTTTTAGCAAAGAACATAGGAAAGCAAAGAAAAGATATCTAAGAACACATGTTTTTATGAAATTTTATTGTTTAATAATGATTCTAATTTCTAAATAAAAGCATAAAAAACAGATTTATCATTTGAAAAAAAAGAGTTTTTATTAGCTCATCTCTTTTTCTCTCTCTTATAAAAAAATTGTCAAATTGCTAAGGATCACTGGTATTTTCCGTATTTTAATGCTCACAATTAAAAAAAATGGTTTGACGTACATAAAGTACTTTTTTTAATCTGCATATAAATTCTCTTAATGTATTCTTGAGATGTGGTTAAAGACACGAATTTCTATGTACACGAGTTTATATTTAATCCTTTTGCAGCAGAGGAAACATAAAAAAGTGCTTAAACATATCAGAATATTAAATTTCTTTTCATTTATTAATAATTAGATTTTATGCAATTGATTGAAGCGTTGATTTTTCCAAAAATTGTTACAATAAAAAAAAGGGATAAAGCCTATTCCTATTTCAAGTAACTAAAGTATTCTAATTTTCCGTTTCTTTTATATAGGTTGAAGAACTTCCAAAACTATACATTGTAAAGTTCTATTCCAAAATATGTCAGGAATTCGTATTAATATTTAATTGACTGTTTTCAACATACATAAGTGAAAGTTACGGTTGAATCAATAGTTTGTTTTGACACAACCGATTGCGCCCATTGGACTCGGGTCCTCGCTTGGGCAAGCAGGAACGAGGCTGTAAATGCGTCGTTTCCCTTTACTGCAGAGTTGTTTTGAAATTTTGAATAATTTCAACTGGCCGTTGATCAACGCTGGTAAAATTGATTTTGGAAATAACACATGAGTAAGAGCTCTGCTATTATGTACTCTTATTTCTTGGAATTATTAACCTTTAAAATATAAAAAGGGATAGATAATGCGGGTTAAATTAGTAAAATTTTGGTTCCACCAATTTTGTACTCTTTTCTAAAATATATTTTAAATGTTTGAGGATTTTTCTAAAACATACAAAAATGTGATTTTGAAATGCATTACCAAAGCATCAACCTTGAAAGCTGTCACATGACTGAATTGTTGATAGTGGCACTAGATTTTCGTAAAACGTTTTCAACCAATTAGGGTTTTTTTCCCCCCACGATGTTTTCTATGCTGTTACCCTGTTTAATTATGGGATACAGAAAATTGTAACCAAAATATTTCTGATAATCAAGAAAAATGATTTTGTGTTTATTTTCACTCAAATTAGATTTATAACATTCCGATTACGCGAATATTTTCCGTTACTATAAAGCCCCAGCGACAAGAAATGATTATAGATGAGATAATTTTCATTAAATATGAAAATTGCTCTTCAAGTAATTTGACTCACTTTGACATGGAGAAAATATTTAAGTTCTCAAGGAATTTGCTCTCGAGATTTTCATGTATCTCCATATTTTAAACATTTATGAGTTCAAAAAACCATTCTGGGAATGTCGTCTATCTATCAAAAATGCTTGTAATTAACCATATGAAATCTGATGTATAGATTTCTTATTAAATTCATAGATCTTCCTTAAAAGATTAGATTTAAAGATGATCATAAAAACCATCACTTGCCAACCTCTCCTGTAGGAAGTATACCTTTCCTAGAACATCCTTCCAACTGTGTAAAGTAGAAGTAACTCGACTGTACACCATTATTTTAGACATTAGAGAAGAAAGAACCAACCACCATATTCTAAGCTTCTCATTCTCGTAATTAGGGGCATACTTATTTTTGGAGGATTGTGAAAGCGTATCAAAATGTAATCAAAGCCATCAAAGGGAATGAGTGTCTGTCAATTTGAAGGTTTGCAGATACGATAATTTCAGAAACGAAAATACATATATAAAAGAAAATGTATACATATGAATAAAAATAAAACATATGATGCAAATATGTATATAAATTAAATTTTTAATCTTGGTATCGAAATTATAAATTTCTAATTTTGAACTCTCGTTTCAAACAGCGAATTGATTGAATACAAAAGCTGAGCATGAGAAACGCCAAATAGCGTAAGAAAAAAATCAAGATAAATAAACATGGCAAATATTTTCTTTTCTTTCGTTGGGCATCGAATTTAAGTCAAAATTGTTCCCATCTTCCTCATAAAGGTGATTAAACGAGGATAGTTAATGTTAATAGAATTATCTCCATTCATAAAAATGATTTACTATTAAATAATTTTTAAGAAACTATTTTAAATTCTAATAAATAATTTTTTACCCAGAAATTTATTTTGATTATATGTTGAAAATTTAAAAAAATATTGAAGATAAGATCTTATAATCTGAAATATAGCAGCAGGCAAATGTTTTTATATCGATTTCTTTATCTAAACAATGTTTACAAAATTTATTCTTAATTACAGCAATGATAATGCTCTCATAAAAATGCATTTAATAACGGCGTTGCACATGATTATAAATCCAATAACTAAAATAGAGTAATAGAAGTAAATCAAACCTAAAAAATGAACATAATAAAAGAAATTCTTTTTTTTTTTTTTTGTCTTTAAAAATATCAGCACAGCAAAAATATCAAATCAGCAATTTTATTTTATGAGTTATTTTTATGCATTATGTTTACTAACAATAAATTATGTTTAATTAACAATAAGTAACCACGGATTTTTCATGAAATAAAAATTAAATTAAAAAATTCTTCATAATTTTAAAAATAATAATTATTATAAATATCAATTTGAATAAATGAATATAATTATCTGTGGCAAGATATATGCAACAATTTTATAAATAATTAAAAAAACCGTCCGATTAACTCTAAATAAAACAGATAAAGTGTTCCTAAAGTATGTGCATGTTTACCTTCTAAATAATAATAATAATTCAGAAATAAAAACAATTTTTAGTTTTTACTTCTTTTTAATCACAAGAAATTCGGATTACAGATAATATAATTTTATGTTTCTTGAAAATCCGTGGGAGCAGACGGAAAAAAATTGGGATAAACCGACGAATTAGGCTAAAAAAAGTCGAATTAGTCAAATATTATTGTATCGAACTTTCCATAAAAGCCTTATCGGGATTATTATTTATTTTACGCATCAACAACCACAAGACTTTTTACAAGATATTTAAATACAGTTTTTGCTTATGTTGACAAGTGGGAACGCTGTTTGTGTTTTCACGAAAATGATGGGAATTTCTGTGATTGAATTTCCAGATTTTGTTGCAGAAGCGCTTTTATTGTTCATTATGCTATTTTTGTAGCTGATGTCTGAAACGCCCAAAATGGTGAAAGTTAATCGAATACAGCTTAGCCTTCAGATGAATCATCACCCTTAATGAAATGAATTCCAGCCCCCAGAAGTATCATGAAACTTCCCAAACACACAATGCATTCTTGCACTCTAAACAAAGCGCTTCTTCGTACGAAACCAGTATTGCTCACGTCCATTGTCTACGCTAATGAACGACGCAGTCGCACACATCGATTAGCCCGGATGCAAAGTACGTACTGTTTCGTAAACATATAAAGTTTAACCGGCGATTATTACTTTAATGGAATGTTTTAAAGTCGATACAGCTGCCGCTGCTTTTTATTCTTCCTGTGAATAATTTTCTTGCAGCTGGGTGAATGAACTCGCTCCTGTGTGCACATATGTTGCTGATTTACCCAAAGGCTTCGGGAGGTGGAGGTGGAACAGGATTTTTTAATTAGTCATTCGGGGAAAATGCTTGATATGCGTGCCAGAGAACTGTTTTTGTAGCAGCGAAAAACTACACCATTGTTATGTAAAATTAAAGTATTAAAATATACGCAACATTCAGTGCAATGATTCAAATCGATTAAGCCCAAGTCCCAAGCAGTTCAGCAAAGTAAAACTAAGTTACACAATATTTAATGAACATTTCTTGGCTTGCTTTTTAAAATTATTAATTATAATTCATTGTTAATTACAACATTTGATAAAGACCATTTCCTATTACATCGATGTTCGTGTTACATTAATGTTCCATTTCTGTATCAACTACAACAAATATTTTAAAAGATTATAATAAACTAACATCTACCATATTGTAAATATTCTACTACTGTTTCAGAAAGAGCCGATTGGAGCTGAAAAATTATTTGAAAATTTTAAATCCTTAAGAAAAAAGTTTTTTTTTTAATTTATTCCATGTATAAAAATATAATACCTGATCATATGCATGTAGAAGTTATTGAGAATCAATCTTGTTCGTATTTGGAGGCAAAATTCAATTAAAGAATTTTATAAATAATTGTCAACCGCTTTTAAAACTATTTGAAATTGGAATACGGGACTGTGGACGTGCTGGGAAATACCTATCAATACAAGGAATTATTTTTGTTTTTGAAAAAAAAAAGAAAAAAAGCAATCTCTTGCCAGATTAACAATTATTCATAAGCACCTTGAACCAGTTTTGAGAGTAATCACTGTGAACAAGATATCACCTGAAATGGGAAAAGATGAATTGAGAAAAATTATCAGGAAGGAAACATTAGTAAAAAATAAAATAAAATAACGATAATTACAAACTTTTTTCATAATACAATTTAATACTCTATTACAAGGTTATTGCTTTGTAAATCAGTCAATCGGCTGTGAATAAAAACAGCCAACGCATGCTAATATGGAAATAGGAAGGTGAAATAATACTTCGAATAATGTTCTGAAACTTGAGCGATTTCTAGATTTTAACCCTCCAAGTGCTGATTCCGAGATTTCAAATGCTTTTGAAGTCAGTTATTTTTTGCTTCAGCCACAAATTCTGAAGGCTGACTTGTTTCTACGAGTATTTTACTATTGAAGCACTGAATTATATAATGCTGTTATTAATTAGCATATAAATAACAATTAAAAATATTTCTGATTATTTACAAGCGTTGTTTTTTAGCAGCAAACTTAGAATTTGACATAGTTCGAGTATAATCTAATGCACGACCTTTGCAAACGAAAAATGCAAAAGAAAATTAACCTTGAAAATACTGTAAAACTTCGGAAGGCTTTGGTGCCCACATTACATGCTTTTATTATCTGGTTTTATATTGGAATTCCAAAACAATATCTCTATACGATAATTTTCCTATAATAGTTTTTCTCGAGCTGTGTATTTATTATTTTATCGAAGTCTGCTGATGAAGATCCATCGTTATTCTAAAACACTAGCTGCATTTTACATGTATAATAAAATCTATTAAATGGATTACCTGGCACTTTCAGTTTTAGTAAATTTTATCAGTTCATTTGCAGCAAATGTAAATTATATTTTAAATGCGTATTTGACTGAAAATAGTGTTGTTGTTTCTAATGGCATTTGCTATGACAAGCTCGCTTACGCAATCGGCGATTTTAAGCCGAGGATGCGTCTCTTGTTTCTGAAGTAGCGCCAATTAGGGCCAAGAATACGACTTAGCATCACATTCGATCATCCTTAGTTACGATTCGAAAAAAGTAACATCAACATTTCTATACTCTGTAAAGAAGCAAGAACCAACCAGCATAATGAAACTTTCTAATCTCCATATCTGAGGTGCACTTTGATGAAAATATGTTGAAATATGATTCAGTATTCGGTATATAAACTGAATGGTGCAAATGCCACCCAAGTGAACTAAAGGTTTCCGCTTCCCAGAGCTATGCTTGAATTTAGCTCTAGTTGTACAAATGTGTTGTTGTTATAAGTGGCACTTGCCGTGGACAAGCTCGCTGACGCAATCAGCGATTTTAAGCCGTGGATGCGTCCCTTGTTTTTAAGTAGCGCCAATTAGGTAGGGCCAAGAATACGACTTAGCTACTCACGCATCACATTCGCTTTCTCATCCCCCTTTTTACATGGAGGGGGAACATTCACATATCTCATAAATAGAGCAGGTGAAGAAAAACCACGCCCGAACCAGGACTCGAATCCAGGGCACCTAGAACACGGGAAAAACGCGCTATCCCTGTGACAGGATGACGGTCCGGAAATAGTAGGCGCGTTTAATGATCTTTAAGCGAACCTTTAAAGTGCTATCGCGTACTGATCGAGAAATCGGTTCGTGCTCTTCCGTTATTCTGCTGGATAATGATATATACTCTTGGGACTCCATTCAAAAGCTCTGTTCAATTTACATGGAGATAAACTAATTGAAATGCATGAAGTGTTGACCATAAATACTTTCGCAGGCTAAACAATAGACCGAACAATTTCATGAATTGTTTTTTTTCCCTCTTGGCTCTTTTAAATATTCATAGAGAAGCGAACAATACGTTAACCCTTGGGTGCATTTATCACAAATGGAGCATCTGGATTAATAGAATGATAATCGAGTTTAAGATTTTTGTCGTAAAATAATTTATCATCTGAAGTAAACCGTTATTCAAAAACAAGACTTTTAAATGGCTGGAACTTCTGTTTCGAAGTATCGTTACATGATAATAATTTAGATTTACTCCCTCGACTTTATTTCACATTTTTCTGTTTTGTTATATCTGTACTAATAATAAGGTGTGTGTGTGTGTGTGTGCGCTCGCGCACGCAAACACGACCGTTTGACCAACAAATACCAAATTTGGCACCTATACTCCTACCCTACAAGGTATATACACCACGGATTACTGTTTTGAAATATTAATAAGAAATATAATTCATTAAAAATTAAACTAAATTTTGGCATTTTGATTCGATAAATTCGAAAGATATTATTGCTAAAAAATAAAATTTAAAAACAATTTTCCTAATTAAACCAATATGATGATATTTTTAACTTGGCAGTTAAAAATACTTTTAGCTATTACATTTACATGCTTCTGAGAGGACAAATCGACAGACATTCAACTTCTTTTCAGATTTGGCTCATAATTTGGTTTACATTATAAATGGTAAATCTGTGCACAAAATTTTGTTTATCTTTCTCTTTTCATTTTTTAATTATTGTGTTTCATCAAACAAATGGATATACAGACTTATTCGGAATTTATTGCTCTCAGAATTTTGTAGAAATCTATAATTTGGTATAAAGATTTATGCCGTATTTCATTGGCCTTTCTCAAAGTATTTTATCTTTGTCTCAGACAGATAGACAGATAGATAGATAGCGTTTTACAAGTCGACAAACATTCAACCCTGTTTTTAGATTTGACTCATAATTTGATCTGCAATATAGATGTTAAATCTGTGTTCCAAATTTTATTTATCTGATTTTTTAAAAAATTTATTATAATCGAACAGTTGGACAGACAAACTTCCTCTGAACGGATTGTGCTCAAAATTTTGTAGAAATCTATAATTCAGGGTAAAGATTATATGCCATATTTCATTAATCTTGATCAGGGGGGTTCTGTTACAAACACATTGTGTTTTTCGAACTCGGAGTGGTCTAAAATACGTAAATTTGTTGAAATTGCAAGTTTGAACTTTGTAACGATTATAATATACGAATAACTCAGTACTTCGCATACAAGAAAATAAAATTAACATCTATTCTTAAAAATATGCAGATTTTTTTTTCTCACCTAACATCATTTTGCAAAAATACCTTTCCATTTCTTTTTTTAATAAAAAGATGCTTGGAATTTCAAAATGTTAGAAAACTGCTATCCAATATCTATTTTAAAATTACAAGTGAATAAATTGGCATATAAATATACATAACTACTAAACATGCAAGCAAACATATAATATTAATATGATTATCAGTTTTAACCGCAAAATAATAGAGACGCCTGAAATCTGTAATTATCGTGCGCATAAATAGAAAAAATTTTGCTTGTCAAAAAGAATGAAAACAGAACTGGGCGAATAATTAATTATAAATATTTAAAAGATATAACTGACACGTAACTGATTTAAAGCATTCCAAAAGGCAGTATTGCAATCAAAATGTAAAAATATCGATGATTAAAAAACTCAATTTAAGTAACGAATGATAATAATATATTAAATTTTAAACTAATAAAAATTAATTTTATCGAAAAAAGATGTTTGATGATGAGGACGTGTGCAGTCAACATCCTGCTCTTTAAACTCTGGTCACATTTGACCCTAACTGATTTAACTTAATGTAGGGAAGATTAAATGCAAATATTAAGATGTAATAGACTTTCAAATTTACTATGCTTCTTGCTGTATACTGCCGATCACCAGGGCCGGCCATCTAGGGTGTGTGGCGGGTGCTATCTACCGGGACCCCAAAATGATTAAGAACTAAAATAATGTTCTGAACAGTAATAATGAGATGGAAAGAAGGGAGGACAAAATTTATTGGAAACAATAATATGTTAATTACCTCCCGGTCACGACTCATCGTAACAGTGTCCGCAGGGACGAATTCACAATACTGTGATTGCTATCAAAGCGTAGATTTTTCTTTCGTCCTTTTCTTTTGAATTTTTTTAATGTTTTTTTAGCCAAGTTCAATTCCCGTTTATTGATAGCTGTCAGTTACGTCCTCCTCCACCCCACCCACAAAAAAAAAAAACGAAGATCGTTGCATTATATAGCCTTCAACGTATCTGGTATTTATTTTACAAAGAGGGAAGAAAATCTTGAAAATAAATAACAAATAAAAATAATTTCACAGTTAGAAAGATAACACCAAAACTCCAGGAAATCTTGAACTCTTAAAACAATTGCAGATGTATTAGAAATTGAGGGGAAAAGACATCCCTTCTTAATCTTGAAAGAAATCGAAGCGAAACAGCAGTAATTTTTTTTCCTGCCTTTTCGACATCGGCCTTATCTTCGCGACTTCGGAAAACCGGCGTTCGGACCGAAATCTCTGCCTAAAAGAATGAAAAGCTCCTTGAAGGGGCGGCCGTAAAAAACAAACCACAATGGACAGTTACTTTCACGTCAGTGATTCATTTGATTGAGCTGCGGAAAGTGGTGGAAAGACACTCACTTTTTTTTTTTTTCCTTCTTAACCCTCCAAATCAAAACAAACAGCGCGCGATCTTCCTTTTGCGTAAGTTGGTACGACAATAATGGAGGGTAATCGGTGGCTATCAGGAACTTCCTTCAAAATTTCTAAAAATTACGTCTGCTTGTTTCTCAACCTTTTCTTTCTCTTTCGGTCCGATACTTTGAAGAAAAAAAAAGCGAAACGCTTATGCTCAGATGTACCGACTGGAACTGGGAAAAGTTTTTGAACCTTTAAAACACAGATACTGCTCTTAGGTTAACATTCTTTTTGTAAATGAATATGAACAGAATGCATGCTTTTCAGGATAGATCGTTGAACTACGAAATTTGATGCTGACGTACTTTAGAGGGTATAAACATACATCACAGAATGATATTTTTAAAATTTCATATTTATTGATATTAAATGAAATGCTGATATTTTTTCACGGTAACTTCTAAAAATATTATAGAAGAAAAATAATTTTTGCGTGTCTTTAAAAAAAAATTATGAAAAAACTATTATTTTTCCATGTATACTTAATTCTCGTACAATTTTTTTCTTCTAATTTTTAATGAATATGTACAGATTTTTTTCATATATTTTACAAGTATATTTTCATTGATTTTATCACTTTCAACTCCTACTATCAGCTCACACTCTCCCTATATATTTTCAATCGTTAATAAAATATTATTCATCCATTCAAATTCAAGTAATTTTTTTTTAAATTCGTAGTGGATTACATTTGATGTTAATACATTTTTTCAAATATTAATTCAATATTTTTTATTAATTAATTAAAAACTAAGTTAAGTTTCTGGCCAAAAATTTTCATTTCTCCTTCTCTAAATAAATAAACAATTCATTTTGTTTTCCCCCGCGCCAATGAGGTTAGGCTTAACATGTTTTCGGCAGGTTATTTCAAACCATTCTGTTTATTTTCTTAATGTTTGATGCATTTAAAATTTAACATTTTTAATGAATCGATTTAAAGTACTTTCAAATTAAAATAATAAAAAATAAAAAATTTCTAATATGTATTGTTACCCCAACTGTTGTAGAAAGTTCAAACTTTTTGCGTTGCTTCAATTGGCGTTCAAAATGAAACGCTAGTGTAATTTTTTAAATAAATTATTTATAGTAAGGGTAATTGTATTCTATGATAGTCTGGTTGGTAAGTCGGTGGATTCCTATCCGTGTGGGCTGCGAGTTGGAACCCGCCAGCCGAATACTGTATGTGTGTGTGTGGTGGATGCTAAATCTGCCATGGTCACAAAGTCCTCCCTGTCGGGAGTAATATCACTGGTGGTATGGGTCAGAGGTGATCGTTCTATTCGAGATCTAAATTGCGATCTGCAGATGAATGAATGAAATGTATGAATGAAGTTCGCCCCGTAAAAAAGATTTGTGATGTATGTGAACAAGAAGTCAGACTTCAGCCTTCTGGTGTTCAAGGGTCTATAACAGGGATGCACAACCTATGGCCCGCGTAACCTTAGAAGTTGGCCCGCTAATGTTAATAAAACAAGACTGATTTTAAATGAAATGATAGTTTTTCTAATAAATAGGGGGGGGATCTGATACGAAAACGATTCTACATCAGAATAAGTAATTTACAATTGTGCAACAAGTTTATTTACTTTTTATTTTGCGGCTATTCAGTTTCTTCCCTTCATCACTACCTGCGAGTACGAGTTTTCGTATAGGAGAAACTCATGGACTTGGTCGCGACGATAATTCTAATAAACAACACAGCATGGTTTTACTAGCCGATCGGTTATTTCGTAATCGCAGCCACAGAACGGGTCAGGTATTCTCTTTTGATCTCGCATTTTTGATTCTGTATCATTTATTTTATAAAGGCATATGAAGATATTTTAGTAAAATGAGAGAGAAATGGAAAGGGGATTTTCAAAATCAGAAATTTTAAGATTCATGGATAGATTAATACTATTTTATCTAGTATAATGATACTGTCACATGCTTAATATGTAATCTGATTAGATTTAAATCTAATGTATGAGAATATGCAGTTAGCCTTAATTAATTTACAGAAATCTGATTTTTTAAAAATCAGTTTAAAAAAACCGATATTAGAACTTTATAAAGACTTACCTGAGGAATGTTAGCCCTCAGAAGCTGCTGCACCCCTCCTTCCTTTGTAAAGAGGAACACGAGAACAACAACAACAATTATAATTATTTAATATAAAGTAACTAAAAGAAGAAATGTTTATGTTGACCTTAATATTAATTGACCTTAAAATTATTTTTATACTGCTTGTTTTTGATCATACTAGAGTATATGTGATGTGTTTCCTGTTTGCATATAAAATAAAGCTTAAACATCGTCATGACACGATATTTCGGATTACAAATATCTTCGAATCTCTATATTTGTTCGTCATTATTTTTTGTATGGCCCACCATCAGTTGATTATCAAATTCCGTTGCACCTATATTCAGTTATTTTAACATATTAGATGATAATTTCTCTAAATGTTTGCATGCTAACATTTTTATAGAAATTAAGAAAATATCAGCTTTTTCATAATTAGAATTTTCAAACACAAAATGCAAAAAAGAAAAGGAAAGGAAAAAAAATAGAATTTTGAAAAACTTAAAACTCATTTTTTAACTAAGACATTGGTAAAAAATATTCTATTAACTTTATCGATTTATTTATAGTATTTATTGTTCATACACTAGCAGCACGTAAAATGAAGATATTTTTTTAACTAAACAACTTTCATATTTTCAACTGAAATTGTTAATTAAAATTATTTTATTAGTTTAACGATTACTTCTCAAATATGTCGTTTTAACTCAATTTCTTTAAAATCATATAAACAGTGCCTTTTTGAACTTTGCCTACTTGCTTCTATTTTTAAAATGTCCAGTTTATCTTCATTATTGTTTTGTGAAGTGTTTAAAAAGACATAACCAAAAATGACGATATTTAACATTTTAAAAAATAAAAGATTAGCGATGTGTATTGTTACACAGCTTTGCACTCGAAAAGGCGATTTATACTTCATCTATTTTTTTTTTAATAAATGAAGTTTATTATTAATGCCAACTCATAAATTGGAATAATTCTAGAGAAGTCAAACGGTCGCCAAGTTCCCATGGAAGAATTCATGGATAGTGTTGCCATTTCAGAACTAATAATAAATTAAATTAATTAGAATAGCAATTTAAAATCCTCACAATGAGAGATGAGACTTGGTTGAAGGTGTTGTTTCTAATTGATTATGAATTCCTTTAATTTTTTGTCGAAAAAAATTACGAGTTTGAAAAGAGTATACAATCTTGGTTGGCTGAAGTTTTGTTCATTTTACAGTATAAGCAGGTTTACAAACACTGCTCTGAATTATGTTTCTACAGATTAATGCTCTTATTTTTACTGCTATTTTAAAATAAACACTGAGCTTAAAATGGTATGACATGTAGAAAATAAATCGTTTTGTACGAAAATATGCTTAATCATAATAAACATTTTTGTAAGATTTTTTTTCAGAGTTCCATATTAACTATAATTTACGGAAGTGAATTAATTCTTAAGACAGTAAGCTTTTTTTTACGTCTGGCATCTGCAAATACTTGTTGGAAAAACAATTTTTAAATAAACAAATGTTAAAACTCCCAGGAAAAGTTTGTATTGTGTTTTTATTTTTACCTTGCTTCCCTCAAGCGATTTGATGAATGAATTATCTCTGAAAATATTTGTGAATATTCTAGTTGCATACTTTTCCCCGCTCCAAATATAGCTCGAATACTCATGTTAATCGGGACAATATGGTTTCTTCTGTATTTTGTCTGTGTTACCATCAATTGGCCTGTATATTTACGAGTATATGAAAACTCCAAAACGCAACTAGTTGGGCAAATGAAATTTAGTATATAGTTTTAGCACACACTTCGTAAATGTATAACATATTTTAGGTTCATTTAATGAAAAGAAAAACGTTCAAATCCTTGGAGTATTTTTTCACGGTATGTTGACGTTCCATATTGCTTCTGTTTATGAGAAGTTGAAGCGAGAACATACCCACTTATTTATCACGAGAAAAAGTTTTTACTAAGAGTTGAATGCGTTTTAACCCTAACTGGATATCTATTTATAACCGTATCGTTTATTTTATCGCTATCACTTTAATATCGGTCAGATTTTCAAATAAATTCTCATTCTTCAAAGAATAGTAGCATCAATACAAACTCGTTTATTCGCATTGAAAACTAAATAATGCCATTTTGCATTGCCCTACACTGCAAACATTCCCTAATCGCTGAAATATAGTTGAAAGAAACCAAATGCCTCCCTTGATATGTTCTTGCGAGGATCATATCCAGTTTATTACCCTCCTTCTAAGTTGAGTACCAGAGTTCAAAAAGGCTCCCAGGATTGAAACTCGACCCCCAAGGGGATACCCTTATGAGGATCGTGTTTATTTTCTTAGATAAGGCCCTCTCGGAGTTTTGCAGTTTAGAGCCATTTACCTCACGTCTAATCGAGAATCCTACTTATCCCCAAGGAAGAGAGAGAGAAGTTTCCCGAAACGAGGTGGTCCAAGGTTAGAGTTCATTGTCTGCTTCTCTTCAAACGTGAGCCGCAGACAGACAGCATCCATTACAATATGTGGGTCAATGCATTAGTGGGTTGACGATCACTCGCCAAAGACGCCTAACGTAGCCACAGGCGTTGACACATTTGCAGACCGAAGATATTAAGAAGCTCTTTTTTTATTATTTATTTATTTGTTAATCAATGGGATAAATGATCGCACTTTGAGTAATTAGTGCTTTCTCTTAACGACAATCGATACACATCTTTTCCCTCAATTGAAAAGAAATAAGATATACCGCTCAGTATTTTTAAATTTAAATGGGAAAATTGTTGCCATTTTTTTCCACAGGCGGCAGATTGTTTTCCTTCAATACTTCCGCCTCGAAAAGAATTTATATTAATTTTAATTGGGGCAATTAGAGCATTGGTCTATTTGAAATAATTCTTTCATATTCTTGCCGGGCGCTGACATAAATGTGATAGTTAAAACTTAATCCAAAGGAAATTTTGCATCATTATGTACTTATGTAAGTGTAGTTTATTTGAAACTATTTATATATAGGAAGTAATTTAAAGCAAAAACATTTGACTTCTTTTTCATGTAACAAACTTTATGAAGGTCTTTCACTTTTAATCTAAATAAGAGGGATAACGATAACTTCCTTGCAGTGCTAATTTAGAGATTGTTTATATTCATTGATTCAATTAAAAATATATGTTAAATGGTTTGACGAAAATAAATTCGAATCCTGGTTTGGCCTTGAGTATTCTTTACCCTGTGTTCTATCTGTGAGGTATGTGAAAGAGTCCTCCCCCCCTTGTAAAAAGGGGTTGTGCAACTGAGTGTGTGAATGTCATCTTCATATAAGCTAAAGTTCGACTTCTGCTCTCGGGTGCACAGTGGTCCTTACCCTCAGAAGCTACTGCATCCTTCTTTCCCCGATTATGAACTTGGTTTGAAATGGTGTTCAGTCCTATGGGAATAAGCAGCAGCAGCAACAACAAGGAAAATAAAAAAAATGTATTATTTAACATGTCTTATTCACCTTATTGTTTGAAATATAATAAAACGTTCAATTTTTAATTTCGAAAATGTATTTATCGTCAGTTACATTATACTAACTCCAAGGACGGCTTGTACACGGTCCAGTTCTTTTTATTGCAAATTTCATCTGTATTTCACTAATTTAATACAAAATATTTAAATGACCATCTAACGAAGTTTCCTTTTAAAGTTTTTTCACCTTCGAGATAAAAGCAATGGGAAAACAATTAATCTATTTTCGCACAGAACATTTGCAGTGCTTGAACTGAAGGTTCTAAACTTCTGGACATAGCAGGTGAATAGATAAGGGAATGGAAATCAAATTACTTAGTGTAAGTATTTATGCTAGATAAATTGAGGATTTGCTTATTAGACGCATAGAGAAAGCGGGTCGAAATTATCACTTAGTCCTATTTTTTCTGTAGCTTTGAGTATTAGCAGAATACTCCCCATCCGCCCCCTTCATTTGATTTGAAGGAAGACGAGTCATTTGAAAATCACAGTTTTACAGGAATGAAAAATATCATGAATGTTTTCAATTAGATTTATTTATTTTTTTGATCTCCGAATTTAAAGACAAATAAAAAAAATATTAAAGGTTGTTGATAATAAATAAACAAATATTTATTAAAAATATTTTATAGCAAATAAACATGAAAATATTATCTTACAGATAAATGTGAAAATAGTATTCTTATAAGTGCGTCCGTTGCATTCTTCACACTTTACAACTATTTTTTCATTATTCAATTTCGTAAATTTTAATAACGGAGGAGAAAAGAATGCTGGAAAATTAAAAATTTTAAATGAATTTTAATAAAATTTTAGTAATTGCTAAATGGTTGTATGGAAAATTACCGACATTAAATTCAAAAATATAATTAGTAATGTTACTTGCTAATTATAAATAATAATAATAATTTTTATTTAATAATAATAATAATTTAAATTAATTTAAAAAGGCAAAATCTAATTTATTCTGAAATGTATCACAACGTAATGAATTTTTATTATTTAAATAAATAAGTTTAAGTAATTGTAATAAATAAAATGATATCAGGTGTAATTAAAAAATAAACTCACTGAATAAATAAGAAATGCTGAAAATAAGCAATTTAAAGAACTTTCAATACGAATATAATATTCATATTTCAACACGAATAAAACTTTTTAGATATGCATACAATGAGCAGTTCATTTAACATGTTCAAGGGTGAATTTTTATTAACATTATTTATTGCGCTATATGGCGATAAAATTCCTAAATCAATTGGGAAAATTTAAAAAATTACTATCTAACAATTCTCTGATGATATGAGGTTTGCACTTATTTTACTGCAAACCACTCTGAAATGCAAACATTTTAATATAATTTTTAGTCCTAATTTTAAACGTCTAAATAAATTTCAAATTATACGGTGGTTCAAACAATTCAGAACACTTTTATTTGATAAATCCAACTTTCAATAAAAATAGCACATTGCCGAGAAGTGCAAACGTGTTTTTACTTTCACACGTAACAAATCGTTTAATTTAAAGTAAAAACAAAAAGCAATCAACGTAAAATTTCTAAATTGAAAAGTTTCAGAAACATTTTAAATAAACATAAGCAGATTTGTACCTCAAAATATTGAAAATACATTAATGAAATTTTTGTAATATCTCACATAGGAAGAATGTCATAATATTTAGTTTCATGTCTTTTGGTTTTTATAATGACGCTTAAATGTCATGGCACAGATTAGACCAAATTTTGATTGCATCCGGTGATATTTTATCCCATTTTTCCTGCAACACTGGTTTTTAAATTTGTTTTGTCTCTAATTTTATATTTGTGTACCAGTATTTCGAGTGTGGTCTGCGGATATTCGATGACAAAGATATTGGAGGATTGTTGTTTTGTGTGTAACTGCTGTTTACGATGAAAAAGACGCCTCATTTTGACGTTACGTGAATTCTGTTTGGGGCCATTTCGATTGCTGTGCAGTATATCCAAGTAAACATATGATTTGTAACACCATCAGTAAGAACTAAATTTCCTAAGCCGGATGAAGCCATACAACCACAAATCATGACTGAGTCATCACCATGTTTAACTGCAGGGTGTACATTTCTTGGATCCAAAGCAATATTACGTTTTCTCCATGCGGTACGACACCAAAAATGTTGAGTTGTTTTTTTTTCATCACCCTATATAACTTTCTTTCAGAAGTTATTGGTCTTCAATTGATGATTATGTGAAAACTTCAAAGGCTTTTTCTGTTTTTGTAAGCTCATGAACGGATTCTCTCTAACAATTCGACTTTTATACCCAGCTTGCCTAATTGCATTTCGCTCAGTTTCAGTACTTACACTTCTGCCTATCATTTTAGAGATTTCTGCTGAAAGTTGGACGTACCGTATGGTCACAGGAATCTAAAAAAAGAGCAAAAAATTTGGATTCAGATGGCAATTTCATTTTTCTGTAGGACAACTACACAAAAATGGCAGGTCATAACATCAAAATGTGATATCTTTTTTCATTGTAAACAGCATTCACACACACCACCACAATACCTCGACATCAAGACCAATGAATATCTGTGGGCCACACTCGAAACAATTGTCCTAAAACGCAAAATTAGAAACAAAACCCATTTAAAAGAAATTCTGAAAGTAGAATGGGATAAAATATTTTCAGTTACCTCCAAAATTGGTCGAATCTGCGCCATGGGGTTAAAAGTCCATTGTAAAAGCCAAAAGACATGCAACTAAATACTGATACTTTCTATGAGAAGTGTTACAAAAAATTCCTTGGTTTATTCTCAATTTTTAGACAAAAATTTGCATATGTTTATTTTAAATGCTTCTGAAACTTTTCAATTTAGAAATTTTCGTTTATAGTTCTTTGTTTTTACTTTAAATTAAACAATTTGTTATGCATAAAAATAAAAATATGTTTGCACTTCTTTGTATTGTGTTATTTTTAATGAAAGTTGGATTTATCAAATAAAGGTAAGCTGTATTCTCAATTGCTTGAGCCACTGTAGATGATATTTTAATATTATATTAATTTAAAGGACAAAAAATTCGTTTTATGGGAAATTTGCATTACAAGCATCCTAATTATTCAAAATATACTGTATTTTAATTTATATCAAAATGTGTAGACTTTTTTTGTGTTTTATGACGCTAAATGAAATTTATTCTTTTAATATAGTAAGGGAATTTTCAGTTCATCGCTAAGAGAGAAAAGTTAATACATACTTTCGATACTGAATTTGAATCGGAGATCAGACATTCTCAAGCTAATGAGATGCGCAAGTTCAAAGAATGATCAAAAGTTGAGATGTAAAGTAGAGCTTCAGTCTCACAAATCAGTCAGTCAATTTAGTTCTTAAAAATGGAAATAGACATGAATTATAAATCATTCATTTGATTTATGAAATTAAAAGGCCAGCACTAGTTACAAAGAACATATTAAGTCTGTACTGTACATTATTATAAAAATATATATTACTACTAGTTTGTTCTGTATATTACTAGAAATCGATATATACCACTAGTTTGTACTATATTTTATCTTGCAGGTTGTTGTTTTTTTAATTTCAAGGGAATAAAAATAAATGTTTTTCTTGTAATAGAGTGCTTTCTGATTTTGAAATTTTTCAAGGGTTCAAAATTAAACGGTAGGAATTCACTTGCAAAAGCAGATTAATAATATTGCAAAGTATTCCATTTACATTCCTAAGAGCTATCTCTATTTTTATAATAATTAGGGTTTGTGTGTGATTATTTATATTTAGAATATGTATAATATAAATAATTAATTTATTCTAAGTTAAATATTTATATTATATGCAGGCATTCATGTAATGTAATGAATGTTTCTATCCAATGGCAATTAAGAAAGATAATTATCAAAATCTTATGTCTGATCTCATATCTGATCTTTGAATTAAGTTATCTTTTGAAGTATAAGTATAGAATCTCTATAAAATAACATAAAAGTTTTTTCTTTTGCATGAAACATTTGCATTTCAATAGCTACTATTGTAATTTAATACATTATTTGTCAATGTTATTTGAAATATTAACACACCATATTATTTTATATAAATTAATTGAAAAATGACTGTTGGTATTCATGCTTGTTCAGTGAATATTTTATTATTTTGCTTTATTTTGAACTAAATTTAAATTGATACGCCAGTGTCCATCATGGTGATAAAGGAATAATTTTTATTGCAAATGCGTGTATAATGCTTCTTTCAAATAATAATCCTATGTCAAATGGCAGCATTATGCTAAGAGACCACGTAAACCACTTTATATAATGAAATGTTCAATGTGAATTTTACTACGATTTTTGTTACTGATATCACTAGTAAATGTGAGTGGCAGGAATCATAAACAAAATCTTGAAGCGTTGCATTATGAATATAAGAGATGAAGAAAAAAAAGTATGAAAGAAAGAAACATAAAAGCCGCGTAAGCTTAATTTGAATCAGAATATCGCGATGCTGTGCTTCCAAATATTATTAAATAAATTAATTCCTTGAAATAAAAACGTATTCGAAAAATCTAGTTTATTACTTCCAGTTGTTGATAACTCCAATTAATTACGTTGGATTTGATGCAGAACAGAAACGAAACCTGCTGTTCTCGAGCTATCAAAACAGCGGGCCTCGGTCGCTCCACACGTGCCGCCCTGTGGAGGGGTAATGACTACTTTTCCATGTCATCCCTCCACTCGCATCCCTCTTGGCGACGGTTTCTGCCGAATAACGGACAAGGAGGTCAGTGGGTCTCCCCATCATCTCCGAGAAAAGAGATTCGCTTTGGCGTGATCCTTTCACACATTCACGATCTTTCGTTTTCATCCCGACTGCCGCATCTCACCATCTGTCCTGGATGTGTAAACAACACTCATGCTGGCTACAGAGAGTTACTCGATTAGTGAACGAAAATGGAATGATCTCTACATAACCAGTCTGGTAAGAGACACTTTCTGAGCTCTTGTTGAGATATTTACTGGAAAGAGAAAACGATAGGATTGTAATTTTAGATAATATCTTCCATTTTCCTTTTGAAGCAAATAAATAAATCAAAAAATTGTATTTTTAAGATTGTCTAATATTCTCTTCAGATATTCTGATCCAGATATTATCTTACTTATTAAATTACTTATTTAGATATTTTTCCTATTTATTTATACTTTTGAATTTAAAAATATATTTAATATTAGATTCTTTAAGAATAAAAAATTTCTTTGCAATAGATATTCATTAAATTGTTTGAGAAAAAATAGAAATCGTTTGACAAAATTTGAAAATGTATTCAATGAAGTCTAAAATTCTTTCCCCAATGCTGTGTTTTAACTTTTTTCCGCTGATATTTATAAAAACGTTTGCAAAAAAGCAGAAATCGTCTGCTGAAAGATAAATTTTATAATATGTTTTTGCAATTGTTTGGGGGCGTGGAAACTGAATGGAGAAATCTCTATAGAATTAACATAGGTTATCAATATGTGTTTCTTTTTAAATTTTATTAATTTGGGACTCGTTTCTTTTGTATTTAATGAAATAGCGTGAAGCAGACGCTAATTTTTGCTTCTATTAAATGTATGTGATTTTTTTTTCAATTTTTTCTATAATACTTTACAAATTTGCATTTGCTTATAATGGCTGCGAACATCATATTTCTGTTATAATATAATCTAATTAATAACGTTTTTTCTGCTTAAAATGAAGAATTTTGTACTAAACCTCATAAATAATTTCTTTTATTTGAATATATTTACAATTTATTTGTAGTATTTGAAGGCAATTGTCATTTTACATAATAATATTACGAATGTTGAGATGAATTGGAATACTCGTACACACAAACTCGTTGCACAAATATTGCAAGGTATCTTTTCTCACTGAGATGCATACAGATTAATTTGATTAGGATACCTTTTTCAATGATTCAATAATTTCTTTTTTAGCAAAATTTCTTATTTTCCATTTATTAATTTTTATTTTCGGTAAATAAAACGAACAAAGATCACACTTTAAAAATCAATACGAATGCATCAGCCGTTAAGAACATACCTCATCATTTAATATTTTAAAAGGTTTTTTTAAAGTTTTGAAAACACTACGACATCTAACCAGAGCATAAAATATTAATTTCAAAAACAATTATGCTTTAAAAAAACGAATAGATTTTTTTTCTTTTAGACCATTATAACAAAGCATATTCTACAACGTCAATTTGTTCCATATTTTATTTAAATCAGTTATAATTATGTCATGTTATATATTTATTTTTAAGAATATTTTCGTTGATGAGCTAACAGCACTAAATGAAATATTCAGTATATCTTGAGTCATAATAAATAACATACAACTTTTATAGTTCTAATTTAAGTATCACAAGTCTTTAAAGAATTTTTTTTTAAATTATTCCAAAGTCTAAGATATTTAAAAATATAATTAATATATTTTTATATTATGAATAAAATAGAAAAATTAAGAAATAATTGGGACGTTTTCCAGTATTTCCTTTATTAAGCCAATTCTTAAACATCATTATCACTTTAATATTAAATATTTATTATTATTATTATTAATTCGATCCCTTGATTTTATTCACAAACTTGCATAATATTTTCTTATCGTTTTGCGAAAAAATTATCATTTACTAACGATGGCTGTTATTTAGACTTGAAATAATTCGGTTAATATTTTTTTTCTATTTGTATATTTATAAAATCAATCAGACAAAAAATATCATTGACTAAGAATAATGAACCATATATAGCCATTCACTGTTGAATGTTGATAGAATGCAACACTGTTGAATGTTGATAGAATATGACAAACACCTTATTGTTGAGAAGAAAAAAAATCTTTCTGAATAAAAAATAAATTCCATCTATATATAAACTATCTCTAAATATTTTAATTTTGAATTGCTGTGATATATTTCCTTGTTTGTTTTTTCTCTTTTCTCCTTTTCTAAGCTATTTACTTTCAAAAAGGTGTTATAATATCCTTTAATCTTGTTTCCACTATTTCTTTTTCTGCAATTAATATTTTTGTTTTTGTTTTTAATAAATGTTCTAAATTATAATTTTATTTCATTTTTGTATCTCCAGCTTCAAAACCTAAGTAAGTGAACATATTTTTGAATAATTATACATTTCTAATTATTAATGAAACTAAAAGGTATATACAGTAAATTTGACATCATGTATTACTAAACTGCTCAGACAATCGAGTTCTCAGTCCTGACTAAATGGAATGGAAGTTATTGATATATTCCTTAATTTACACATTTTTACTAATTTTATAAAAAAAATACTATATTGAATCTTAAATATTTTCTTATATCTATCATTATTCTATAAAAATATGATAATATATTTATAAAAACTTTACATATTATAAAATCTTTTAATTGTGGTTACACTGCCATGGTCTCTTCATTTAAGGCATGCACTATGTAAAATTTCAAATTAATATCCGGGATCAACTCCAAAAAAAAATGTAGTTTTGCTAATTTCATTAAAAAGGTATTCATTTTCTTAGTGTAAAAAAACAATCCTAAAGAGAAGAAAAAAAGTATGGAATTTACTGATTGTTATTTAGGTTTATTTTAAATTATATTTTCTATAAAAGAATAGATTTGACACTTTTAACCTTGAACTTTTGTAAAGGACATTTTCTTTTTTCCGAGTGAGTGTCTGTGTGTATTTTCAAACTGATAATATATTCATTATTATTTCATTTACATTGAGTATTGTTATTCCAACAAGCATGTTTTTTTTTCTAAGGTTCTTTTTTAGCATTCCTTGTACCATTTATTTTATATATTTTTAAAATTAATTTTCCATTGTGGTATTTTTATGCTTAACAAGGAAAATTTAAATATTCTTCATATTCTCAAAAAAATATTTGAAATATTAATAATTTATTTCTGAATAAATTGTCTTTCATGTCTTTTTTTTTTTTGCTTTAAGTTTAAAAACGATTTATATCTCTTAAAAGCATACAATATCACAGTTGAGAATAAAAAGAGGACTGCTTAAAACGTTCTATGCATTATAAAAACTTCCCTGGTTCACATCTTTCTGATTTAAAAATATTCTATATTTTTTATTCTATTTTTGAATTTACTTTAGAAAATAATTTAAACGGTTATAGATTTTTTTTAAAAAAATCTTTTCTAGTTTTTCACATCTATTTTTAAAACTTAGCAGATAGATTCCAATGCAGAGATATTAAATTATTTTAATTTTTCTTTCAAAAGTTGCAGTTCCGTTTTGCATTTAAAATAAGTTTAGGTTTGGGACGCACGTGCGTAGAAATAGAATATCATTAAATATAAACGTGAGGTTTTCTAGGAGGTGAGAAAATTTTGGCAGCATTTTATTATGATTTTGCTTTATTCTTTTTTCATATGAATCGTTTTGAACGTTTTGGGGGCTTAATTTTTCAAAGTCAGTTGTCAGGCAAATTTTGATTCAAATATTTAAATATTAATTCATGTCACTCTTAATTATGATTCAAATGTTATTTTTAACTGGATGTTTTTTCTCGTTTGTTCAATATTTAGAAGGCAAAATTCTATGTTGGAAAATGCTGGAACAAAATAGTGTGTGTGTGTTACATTGAAAAATAAGAAAGGACAAAAGATAACTTCATTTCAGAGTTTTATCGATATTAATAGGGAATTTTGTATTTTATTATTTGAAATCGAAAACAGAAATTTTTTTAAGAGAATTGGAACTGCATTTCAAAATATTTCTGACTTGATTCATCTATCTTTATATTATTTCCTAATCTGTTTGTAATTACCTAGCAAAAATAACGTTTGCACACAGAATATATTTAATATCCTCTCAATGAGCGTGTATATAAACGCAGTAATAAAACAATAAGGAGTGATATTGTAAAATTCACCTAAAAATAATAAATTCATAAAATAAATTTAATTTAAATAAAAATGTAAAGTTCCAAAATAAATTGGTTTTACTGAAATGTTTCTTTTTTATTTCAAAGTGACTTTAAAACCCTTAGTTATAGAAGGGGAAAAAATAAAAGTTTTAATTGATATGAAGCACTTAGTTTAGTAGCGTAAAATCTAGGCCCTACAAAGAGTTTTAAATGTTTCTTGCATTGGGCATGCCACATTATGCAATTTACACAGTATATCAACCATCTAAACATATCATGCTAAAATTTTATCAGAATAAATTGAAATAATCATCGAACATAATTGACTATTTCTGAAATGAATTCAATTATTTTTTTGTATGATTTGCGAACGCTATGTATTTTTTAAATATATATGTATAATTATAAATGTTTGAAACTCTGTATGCTATTTTTTTAAGAAATTCATATTTTTAATGCCTTTCATAAATAATTAATTTCAAATTATATTTTGTTAAAAACAAGTTTTTCAAATATTTTTTTATTTACTTTTAGAAATATTAATTTTTTGTACATAATGTTCCTAAAATGACAAAAATTCTTTCTATAAATTAAATCAGTCATTTAATTATGATGAGTAATCCGTATGTTTTATCTAGTTTCTAGAGAAAGAAAGTAGAAAAGTGTTTTACTTACTCGAAAATAATCATCGACCAAGATGTTATCATTGGTTTGTATACATTCAAAATTTTTAGTATAATAACTTGTATTTCTGTCTTCATTGTCACCATTCTCATCATGATGCAACTGAATTCAAATACATTTTGACACTATTTAATCATCCGATTCAAGTTTTTAAAGCATCCTTTTTTTTCTATCTTCAAGCATTTCTTCAAATAACACTTACGAGTTGTCCTGCATTGATAAATATAGAGAGGTTGTTCCGTTTCGTGATTTTCTTTCGGTTATTTCCGCATCATTTGGTTCGAACCACTCACTTATTAATGAAAGATATTTTTCCCCCTTCGATATCTCAATGATGTAGTTTATCACTGCAGATATTTATCTTCCTTTCACTTTCACATTCTACTTAATTCTGAACATTTTTCTTGTTTTGTAAGTTAAGATACTGATAGCACATTATTATTGTTTATTTATTCGCATACAAAGTACAGAGAAAGTATTGTAATATCTAAAATTCCAAACTTGGGATTTTGACAAATCTCCAATTTTTTGGAAGTTTGGAATTATGTAGTATGTCTATGAAGAACTCGACTAAAAAATTCTTTGATCTAGTCTTATTAATCTAAATTATGTTTTGTCATCAAAGAAATTTAAACTAGTTTAGGTATTAAGTTAGAGAAATCAAATTTAATAGCAGACGATTTTTCTGTAATATTTTATGGAAGATTGTTTATTTAGCTTTTATTTTTATTGTAAGAATTTATTTATTAACTCGAATGTTGTTTTTTTCTCATTCTAAAATTATGAAACATCTGTTCCGATTCATTACAGTCTGAAATTAGAATTTTCTTTCTTTTATTATGTAGTAGAAAGTAAGTAATGCCAAATGAATTTCAAATATTGCGTGCATAATTTCATCAGCCAATTTCGATAATTCATTTAAATTGTTTCTGTTAGTAATCAACCTACAACTCGAAGACAAACAATTTATTTTAGTCTCGAGGAATATAACTTGGAGCTCTTCTCTAATGTTCAAACAGTTATTATCGTCTGTTGTCTTTTTATGTTACAATTCATGGTCGATTGCTTTGTTCCCATACGTCTTGAATCCTGTTCTCAAGTGATAAGCATAAACTGATTACTTTTTATAAAAAAAACACAAAATTAGCAGTTGACGTACACAGTTTTTGTTTAACTTTTCCCTTTTTACACATTTGTGATTATTGTTTCCCAGCTTATTTCAGGCGAAGCGATAATAGAGCAACGATTAAAACATTTTATTTGACGACATGTTCCTTTTACAAAGTTCTGTTTTCATGCATGATTTGAAATGTTTCGCAATTTTCACAGGCATCGTTAATGCCATCTGCTTAACATAACTTAACTTTAATCCTCGAAAATCATTTTGCCGATTGACCTAGACATATTTGTATTATCTGATATATTCAAGGATTGATATCTATTTAGTGAGAAAGTTCTTCATTATAATATATCTTTCAAAGAATTTTGAGCTATGGTAAACAATTCCATCTAAGCTCTTTATTATATTAAAATCTTTCTTATTCCTTCGATGAACATATAAGAAGAAAGCTAAATCTTTTACTTTCTTTTATTATTATTATTATTATTATAAATTTGAAGAAAAATCGATTTTATTTTGCTTGAATTTACTGCCATGTCCTTAAAATCCCATTTATGATCTATATGTTTAAATCCTCTTTTATATCATATATGCTATTTTATAAGATTTACGAAACTACACGGATTTTTCTTTATTTTTCATAGTTTAGCAGTTTATTCTTAATTTATTTCACCAAGAAATTAAAAAAATCCTTTTATTGTAAAGAATAACATATAATTTTTTTTTAAAAAAATAATATTTATGTATGAAGATTCCAGGATATTTTATTTGAAATTACATTTGAATTAAGACTAAAATAAAAGAAGTAATTAAATAATATTTTCTGAACTTCACTACTTTATGGCATGTAAGAAATAAAATTTTACTTAAATAATTCGCTTTATTTATAATTAAGTTCTGAAAATTTAAAAATAATATTATTTAATATCAAAAATTCTTAAGAAATCAAAAAAATTATCATGTCAGAAAGTTAATGTAAAATCAATTGATAAATTTCACCTTTACAAGAAGAAATGGCATCAAATTGATTAAAGCGCTTAATAAATAAAAAAAATTTGATTGTCAGATATTCAATTCCAGAAGCTGATTGATCATTTTTAATTACCAATGCATATCGTGGATTGAGTATTACGAATGAGTAACAAAAAAATCTGTTTTAGTTCAATGCATATTTAAATTTGTAAATAATGTTAATGAGCATTTTATTTTTCATTTTTTTTTAGAGAATTTAAACCAAATTATCTATTTTTGAAAACATAATTTTTTTTCATCTGCAGCTAACAAGAGGATTTTTTTAGATGATAATTTTTTGTAAAATGATTTTTTTACACATTAAATTCTTTTTATTGATGCCAATTGCATTTATCCCTTTTGTTACCCATTTGTAACGTTCACCCCTTAATTTAACACTTTCTCTACTTTGGAGAACATGCAAAAAGAATTCTTAATCTTTTATTTTATAACTACTTTTATATTTAACTTTACTTTAAGCACTTTAATTTTTTTCAACCAGAATTTCGATAAAAATGGCTCAATTCTATCAGCAAGAACACTATTCCTGAAATTCTAAAACTGAACCAATAAGCTAGCATAAAGAAATAAAAATGCAAAGCAATAATGTAATTCTTTATTAGAATTTTACTATAAATATTGACAGAAAAACGTAATTATTTGTTAAATTTGACTGTAAAACTTTATATTTTGAATGATGGAGAAAATTCTTTATTTTTTAAATAATTCGTTTGATTGTATAATGGTTTTGATCGTTAATAGTTTTAAAAAATTTAATTAAAAATTTTTATTAATAATTAAAAAATAGTTTTATTCTGTCAGTAGAAACAATATTCCTGTATTACTGAATACAAAATTCAATAATTTTATTTTGTTAATTTATTACAATGGATTGATAATGTTTTTGCTTTGTGAGGAGATAAAATTAATTTTAACCTATATCCCCCCTTTTTTGCCATTTTTAATATCAAGTATTACTTTTTTCATTGATCCTAATACATACGCAGATCGTACCTTTACTCTTTTTATTTATTTGTTTTGCTATATTTTCTTTCATCATTTGAAAAAACCTGAGGCTTATGCATGAAACGTCAGTGACCCTAAAGACGGCCTTGGTAACACCTGTGGAATAATGTCATACTCAAGCATTTTTCCCATTGCCGCAACGCAGATAAAAAGCATGCACTGACATTAACTTCTACTTCAACCTCGAAAACATGTATTCATTTGCTTCGAGTTCACTAACACCATCTTTCTCTTTATTAAAAAAACGCTTAAACAGCGTTCCAGATTTTTCAGTTTGGTCTACCGTTGCTTCTGTTTGGGACTTTTTCTTCTGTGTTTATGAAAAATCTGCAGCAATAATTACCAATGTAACGACTTTGCTACTATATGAATAATTTCCATAGATCTCAGACGACATCAAAACCCAATTAACGACAGTTAAGTTAAAGTTTTCCCCGATTGTGATTAATTGCCAGCAACTGAATCGATATACTTGGATCTGGGTTACCTGTTTCCTACGGTCTTTCGAGCGAAAGGAAGGGATAAATTGCTTGCAGCTGTTTTGGCGGCTAAGCGCTCGTGTTTGCTTTTACCAGTTTTGTGAGTTTTTGTTTCCTTTATCTGGGCGTTAAGAATGCGGGTCAAAAAAAATTAGCCTTGACAGTGAACTCAATAGAAACTTTTGATCTTTCGCTCTCTTTACAACCGCTCTTAATGACTTTGCTTTGTTTTGATAGTGACATAACAAAAGCTGAAAAGTAACATAGTAACTTTTAGGCTTTTTATAATGTTATGTATTATTGTTGTATTGCTTTATTTACTTATATATATATATATATATATATATATATATATATATATATATAT
>JAOUZG010018166.1:3139637-3176271 GCA_026289955.1 Argiope argentata | reverse complement strand
TATATATATATATATATATATATATATATATATATATATATATATTGTATTTCTTTTTATTCACTTAAATAAAATGCTATATTTTTAAAAATGCAGAATAAAATTACAACATTTTTTTATACCAGTAAGAAAATAAAGCCTCTTTTTTCTTACTCTCATTTTTTAATTATTTAAATTATTCTTACGATTATTTTAATTTCATGAAAGATTTAATCTAGTTTAAATTAATGATTTTAAAAAAAATAATTGAATATTAGTAATCATATGATTCTAAGATATTTTACTTCAAACAGAATATTTTTAATGTGAAACATTTATTGTTAATAACCGTACTTGAAAAAAAGGTTGAATTTTTAAAAAAAAAATGTATATACTTAAATATTTGTTTTAATATCTTAAAATTATATCATAATTTTAAATATTAGAAAATAGTTGCTTACTTATTCTTTTGTGAAAAGTAGAAGTCACATCCAAAAAATGTCTCGCTCTGCAAGCCAAATCTTTCGACTTAGAGTAACCTCAGATTATTTTTAAAAATAAAAATGTGTAATTTGGAGAGAATTTAAAAAAATTCTAACTATGTTTTTAACTAATTAGAGGTGAAACTAAAAATCCTCAGTAACTTCCCAAAACGTTATTGTAAAAAAGCGATTTTTACATTTTAAAATTCAAAAGACAAATCCTTCAAACAATTCCTTTCAAATGTTTTCAGATTTTTCTCCCAACTGTACAATTTTCAGGAGATTTTTTGAGCCACATTTAAATAATTTAATTATCATGCGATTTTTTTTCTAAATTTTAATAATTCATATATGTAGCATTATTATTTGTTGAAAATGGAAGGTAATTTCGAAAACATAAGACATTTAGAATTTTTAAGTTCTTTTTTTTCCAATCCCGAGAGATAACGTCTTATTTATAAGAGGCAAGGGCAAGGCACGTCTGCTCACAGCGTGGCACAAAAGCTGTAGCGTAAAGAAAGAGGGTGATCACTATCCCTAGTTTTAAATACCATATGATTTTGATAGGGAAATTTTTTTTCATACTGGACAATGAGACTTCGATGGAGATTTCCTCGATACACGCTTAATCAGGCAAGGGAAACACAGCGGTCTTTAAAAAATATTTCGTTTAGATCAGCAATTTTTATCCTTACGTTCAGAACGTGGGAATTTGTCGGCATATAGCCGACAATTTTACAAAGCTTTTGTGAGACTAATTAACTAGAACAAGTGAAATGGATCAGGAAATAAGAGAATATTTTAAGAATGAAGTTATTATGGGCTAAGTGAAATTGAAAGCTAGGAAATTAATTTGGATTGAAATTAGAGTTTAAAATATCATTACATACAGAGCCTGACAAAGGCAGGGGCATACGATATAGTTGCCCCCCGGCCACACATCATAGGGGGCCCGCAAATCGAATAGAAAGTTTATTCTAGTCAATTTTCTTGTTATATATCTATAAAGAGACGAAAAATTTAGATACCTCCGTAAAGTTCAGTTCTTCATTCCTGCAGTAGAGAATCAGAGGGGGCCCACAAAGAGGCTTTTGCCCCGCACCCAAATTATGCCATGTCGGGCCCTGATTACATATATAATAGGGAAAAGATGGCGAAGTTGTAGTATTGCGAAAGACAGCGCTCATTTAGAACACACATTATCTAAGAAGTTGTATTTATAATGGCTCTTAGCCATCAGGAAGTTCATGTGTCAAATGAACAGAGCCATACATGCGAGAATATCAAAATAAATCTCCTTAACGTTTATTACAGTTTGATGTTTAAAAATTTTCTGTTATGGAAATCAAGTTACGCGTAATTGATTTAATCGCAACTAAACACAAGTAATGTGTTTGACAATCTGGCATATCTTCTGGGGTGGTTAGATAAGTGTTGTACCATGATAGAAGAATAGCAGAAATTTTTTGCGATGTTACGAACACTTAACCGCAATATTAATTTATTATAGTGTTGTAGATTTTCATCCGATGGAAAAGCTGACAAAGAAGTTATCCTTTTTACTTTCTCTCATATGAAGTATAGAAAAATATATATATTGTAGATGTCAAAAATTTGAACTCCAGAGATTTTGATGAATTTTCACCTCTCAGACACCTTCCAATTCAAAAAAAATTGGGGGGGGGGGGAATTATGTCTGTCTGTTGGTCCATCTACCAACCTGTTGAACATGCTTTGAACTAGATGAATGAAATTTGGTATAGTTATATCAGACTCACAGCCATCACGAAGGTACACGGAATTTAAACCATAAAATTGAATGATCGGACCGCAGCTACATAAACACTGGCGGGAACTGTCGTGCAGTTCTAAAGGCCAACACCGGCCAAGGTACAACCCTTCCCTTAGGAATTACGTCCGTCATCGATGGGAGGAGCTCACCTCACCTATTAGTGTACCCTCTAGGGTGGCTAGTTCCAACTCTTACGCCGGTAGTCTCATCTTCATTTCGAGGTACCTCCCCGAGGAATTGAAATTTGGCATAAAAATTTTCATCCAAATTCGCAGATTTTTGTCATAATTTTCTGATATCCATTCAGAAGGAATTTCTTTGGTGGTTCGAGTACAATTGCCTGTTTAACTATTAAACGCAAAGAGGTAGTTTTATAAAACTCTTTACACAAGTTTAGCATCTAAAGTCTTGACTCTCATCAAATTTTGAGCCAAATTTTTCAACGGATTGACTGTCTATTGATCCATTCTTTCACATGTAAACGCAATGCCTTAAATCAATGGGATTTGGTATGAGGTCTTGTGATTACATTTGTATTTTTTAGTCAAATTTTGACTACAAACGGTCGGAAAAAACCGTTCAAAATACATATTCATCCGATTTATTTAGTAAAAAATGTTAGACTCACCCTGGAGATATGTATTTCGCAACTATTGTTCGTCCGTGTCATGTCAACCTTTCTTGGCCTTACCAAAATTTCATCAATTTTATAGAAGAGAAGAAGTAGGGATAAGACCTTTCTAGGAAAATATGCGAGAAATCTTCTGAGAGCCCATTTCCACTGGTTTGTAATTCTATTCATTCAACAATGCGTGATATTGTGATAAAAATAGAGCTAAGTAATATGCTTTTTATTTGGAATCATTATAAAAAGAGGCTAATAAAAAAATGCAAAACTTCCACTGAAGCATGAAATTAAATTACGCCACTATTTTTACATCGGACAAAATCATTATTTTGTTTTTAACTGTGAAACCTTTTTCTTTCTCTTCTATCTGATTATATTCGAGGTTTCTCTTCTTCTGATATATCGAGGGGCAAAAAAGACAAATATTTCAAACATACTGCTTTTTTTTCTTTTTTTAAAAAAAAAAATAAGAGGAAAAATCCTATAATTTAGTTTATATCTCTGGAAAAATATTTCTGTTTTTAACTTGAAGATGCTATAAAATTAATTTTATTTTTGAAGACTAGGTGGGGGGTAACGCTAAAAAGTTGCCTAATTTTTATTGGAAATTCTAATTAAAATTTAAAAACACGATTCCTTAATGCATATTTTCACGCTACAAAATTTCATGTTAGGCGAAATTTTTAGCAGCAGTAATGATATAATATTGTAAGTATAGATGATAGAAATATTTTTTAAATGAATAAATTTTTGAATTTTACCAGATATAACAATTAAATATCAATGTACAAAGCCATTTCTGTGCTCAAAAGACTATAAACAACAGTATTTTGACTTAAAAAATGATGAAAGTAACGGCCTAGATCTACTGACATACTTACAATCATAAATAGAATTTGAAGAAAAAAATCTGTTGATTATCACGTTCTCTCGGATAACTTTTATTATAAACGAAGTAACGGCGACCGTGATAAGAAAAACTGGACTTCTTTCCCTCCATGCGAGCATAATGAAGGTAGAAGAAACGTGTTACTCTATTTTCACCGACTGCAGAATATAATTGTTTTATTATTATTATTTCTCTCTGCCTTATATTTTATTTCATCCAAAGTTCTAAAAAATCCATTTCCAAAAGAAGAAAATCAATAGAGCCGGCAATTTATAATGATTGTTAATTATGCAAAGTTCTGTGAAATAAAATCTCAAAAGTTTTCTTTTTAAGTTATTAATTTAAGAAAGGCAGACAAAAAAATTTAAATCCTATTTAGGAAATATTTTTCACAATGAGTTACATCGAACAGAAGATATTTAATTAGAAACATTTATTGTTTACTAGCCGCCTTTGGCGACCAGTCGGTTCGCCAGTATTAATGCTCGCTGAAATTTCCATATAATATTTATGTAGTTGTGTCTCATAATAGTTTTTTCAACAAAATATTTTTAAACCAAACAAATTTTGATAATCATATAATTCATTTATAGTATTATTTTCTTCAGATGTTCTGTTCATTGTACTACTCATCTTTCTCTTTCTATCCGTACATTGATTGTCCCGGAATTGATATTTTACTTAAATGGTGGAGCGAAAGGTTTAAAATTCTACGTTTTTATAGAATAATGAGATTCAAATTTTCATAAATGTAAACACACTAAACAAATAAAGACACAATTGGTTTTAAAGAGATGAGAAAGCTTAAAAACAGCTTGGAAAATGCCGCGCTCAGAGGAAATAATGGTGACACACACACACACACACTTCTTTTCTTTCTTTTTTTTTTCTTCCCTGCCCAGACTTTATTTTGAGCAGGCATAAATTAATTATCCATACAGACTAATAATAAAAGCAACTATTTTTTTTAAACATCCCGTTATCTGACTTCGCGTATTTCTTTCTAAACAAATCATAATTGATTACTTCCTGCTATCTTGCTCAATTGGTGTGGGGGGAAGGAAATGAAGATTTTTGGCGGGAAAGTAAGAAAAGTGTCGTTTTAACCATTTTCCTCGCCGTTTTTTCATTTTTTCTCTCCATAAGAACCATCCTCGTGTCTTAACGAAAATATCTTTTAAAAAATTAGCCGAATCGGTCGAGCCGTTCTCTAGTTTTGCGCTTAGCAACGCATTTCGAGTTCCATTTTTATTAATATAGATAAACGTACTTGAAAAAATGGTTAAAAAATTTTAAAAAAATATATCCTTAAATATTTATTTCGATATCTTAAAATTATATCATAATTTTAAAGATTAAAAAATATATGGTAACTAATTGTTTTGTGAATAGTAGAAGTCGCATCCAATAGATTTCTCACTCTGCAAGTCAAATCTTCCGATTTAAGAGTTGCCACAGATTATTTAAAAAAATAAAAATGTCTACCTCGGTGTGAATTAAAAAAAAAACTCTAACTATAATTTTAATTAATTTGAGGTGAAACAAAAAATCTTTAGTAACTGCCAAAACGTTACAGTAAAAAAGCGATTTTTACATTTTAAAATACAAAAAACAAATCCTTTAAACAATTCCTTTTAAATGTTGTCTGATTTTTCTCCCAATTGTACAATTTTCAAGAGATTTTTTGTACAACATTTAAACAACTTAATTATCATGCGAATTTTTTTTCTAAGTTTTAATAATTTATATATGTAACATTATTATTTGTTGAAAATGGAAGGTGGTTTCGAAGACATAGAACACACTTTGAATTTTTAAGTTCGTTTTTCCCAATCCCGGTAGATGACTTATTTACAAGTGGCACTGGCAAGGCACGTCCACTCACAGCGCGGCACAAAAGCTGTTGCGTAAAGAGAGAGAGAGGGAGATCATAAGAACATACTTTGAATTTTTATTGCAAGAAGAATGGGATAAAATTTTCAGATACCACCAAAAATTGGTCGAATCAAATTGGTACCATGACGTTTAGAGGTTATTATAATATTTAAAAGGCTTGAAACTAAATACTAGGACTTTCTTTCTATGCAAAATATTACAAAAATTTCGTTAGTGTATTCTCATTTTTTTTAGACAAAAAGCTGCTTGTGTTTATTTTTCTTAAATTTTTTAAATTTAGTAATTTTTTGTTGATTGTTATTTGTTTTTACTCTAAATAAAACCATTTGTTATGTGTAAAAAAAATGATTGCACTTCTCGGTGATGTGTTATTAATGATGAAAATGTGTTTTATCAGGTAAAAGTGAGGAGTACTTTCAATTGTTTGAGCTCTTGCATGTTTTTTTCCAGACAAGTCATCTGGATATATGTTTTGAGATGTTACGTTATTCTTCTTATGTTCCGAGCTGAATTTGATTTCATTAAACCAGTTTAAAATATCTTCTTTTGTTTTAAATAAAAAAATATTTACTTAACTACTAGTTTTCGACTTCTTGTAACACTTCTCATTTACATTTGTTATGATGAAATGCCCCATTAACCTCCATCTTGTTTGCAAGGCATGGAAGTTATGAAAGCTGATGTCCATTCGAAGAGTCATTTAACTACAGTTCAAAATGGAGAATTCAAAATACCCCTCGTAGTGGTTCAAAATCTTATTAAAACAAATTATCTATTGTAATTTATAGTATTGATTAATAGCCGCCTTTGGTAACCAGCTGGTTAACCCAGTATACCAGTTACGTTTAGTTCAATTATATCTCTTGTATTTAACTTGATATTCATGATTCATACAACAAAATATTTGTAAAATCAGATAGCGATCGATATTTACATCCTTTTGTTTTTCTATTTTGTTCATTTTAAACAATTAAGTCGCATGATACCCTACTTGCATGCAAACGTCACCGTCTTTATCCTCTAGTAAACAATTAAATGTTATCTAAATCACTTCACTCCTTGTTTCCTATGGAAAGTGCGCAGGTGATACTAACTTAAGATGTATTTTAGTTCTATTACGTGAAGATGTTTAACAACAAAATAAAGTGAATCAAAATAGGCTCATTAGAAAATTAAAGAACAGAAATTATAATCTTTCAACATATCAAATGTATTACTTACTTTTTTAGAAGGCTTTCTTCATAGGTTTTATTTTTAAAAAAGATGAAATGAAATACAGAATTAAAAATTCACACGGACAACTCGAAAGAATGTGAAAAAGAAAATTCTTTTTTTTAATTTTGATATTAAAAGAGAAACCGCACATTTAAATATCGTGGAAACGATAAAATTATTTTAAGTATCATTGCAACAATAAAAAGTATTGTTGCAAATACTCCTTAAAAGTATTTTTATAAGTTTAAAATTTATAGGGATATTTAGTCGAATAATAAATATCACTGAAAGATATGTATTGAATTTTACAATGGTGTTATGATTATTAAAGATTACGAGATTATTTTTGTGTGACTTCGAACGTAAACGCCAAAATCCGTAAAAGATTTTATTTATTAATTAACTAAAACTTTTATTATAATTTACAAAAATAAATAAATCACTACAAATATAGTCTCATCCTTCCCTTTACATTATCGTTAAACATTATATTTAACGATTTTCCCTATACACCTCCATTGACACACGCACGCACTTTTATTTATTTGCAAAGTCTTAATTGGAGCCCCTTTCAGCTACAATTTTTAGTTATAATTTTGAAGCAAGATTGTTAAACTTATCGAGAAAGTTGTATACAAATATAATACTACTTGGACAGAGTACTGAAAAGCTCCTTATTTGTCTTAATGCAAATATTAAATTAAGGAAACAAAAATGGGAAAACAACTTGACAAACAAATCCGAAAAAATGCGTGACAGTTGTAATATTCCAGTCACACAGTTTATTTTTCTGACGAAAGATTCGTTTTCACCGCGTGCCACAGTGTCACCTAAGGTTAATGTGACATTTTATTCCAATGTAGCGTGAAATATTAGACGAATAGTGAGTACCATCTTGACTACAACCGCGACTGAAGCAGCTGCAGAGGAAAAAGTAAAATCTTAACTTTACTTCTAAAATATATTTAGGTTAGGAAACTGCTGAAAAGCATTAAACGCATCTCAATTAAAAATAAACTGGGCATTTTTTCCTTATTTTTTAGTGAAGTGAAAATAGCCAAAACTAAAAAAAAGTGAATAGGAAGATATTCGTCAAAAAATGTGTTCTATTTCTTGAAGGAAAATGTGTTTGTGGCAGATTATAATTTCTGAATTTTTGCACTCCTTTTTTTCAAAAATGTGGTACACATTTTTTAAAGAAAGTAAAAATTTATGAATCGAATAAATTATTAATGAAAAGTAGCCCTGTTTATATCTATCAGGATTAATTCAATGGCATGCGATTATAAATAAATGTGTGTATTCTATTAAATCTGAAACTGCGAATAAGAATAAAATTTTATTTTAGACAAAATTGTTCGCGTTATTTAAGAAATGGTCGATTTTGAAAAATGATTTAATTACGAAAATTACTATTTTAAAAAGTTATCCAGTTTTTCAAAAATAAAGAAACAAATCAAAGTTTTTGAATGAAATTTTTGTAAGTTCCTCGAGTCACTAAAGTAAAGCTCGAACCAAGGCCAGATCCGATAAATTATATCATATTTTTAACTATATATAAGCTCACCATTAACAAACATAATCTACTTAAAAATATCCCAGCTAGTTTAAATGTATACCATAAGTAAATATAGAAACTATTTAGGAATTAATATTATATTTGCGGATAGAGAAAATGCAATTTTTCACTTTGTTGCTCTCAAAAGAAAACCTGATTTGAATTTGTTCCTGATTGGAACTTTTGAAAATCTAAATTCAAAACATTTATTTTATAATTTGTCGGGTTACATCTACCTATTCGAGTTTTAATCGGTACAAAGTATTGCGTATTGCAATATTTGTGATCAATTCTAGTGTCATAAAATAAATGAAAGAAAGAAAAAGCTTTATTATTCAATCTGCCTTAAAATAAAATGTTTATAAAGAAATGCTCTACTTACATAATATCTTCAGAAAAGAGGAAAGCTTTTGAATTCTTCCATCACCAAAACTCTTCTGTAGTTCTATTTATTTAACAATTGTCTTTTTTATGGTTTCTGTTGTTGGCATTCTAGCTATATTAAACTTTAAAAAAAATAATATTCATGTACTAGATAAGTAATAATAATACTGCCTTTCAGACGCCCTATTAAAAATTCTTTTACCTTACACAATAATAAAAATAAAAATAAATTTTAAAAGTCATTCCAGATATATTTCGTTTACTTTTAACAGAGTCAGGGTTTGTTTTTCCTACCAAAGCTTTGAATTTACTGAACATAGAAAAATCATATTAAAAATCGCAATAAAGATGAAATCTTCAGAATGGTTTAAATTCGCCTTATTTGTTTAGTATTCATCTGCTGATACATCTAACAGGAATAATTTTTTTTAAGTTTCGGTTTACTTCCTGGATTACTTAGAAAAAAAATCTACTTTTCTACTTTATTAGTTTAATTTTTGTTTCAAAAATCTGTTATGCAATAAAGCATTTAAAAAATTAGTGAAAAATTTAGTGAAAGGTAATTCACATGCGTTTTGTCTGATGCCTCTTAATATACACATTCATTCTAAAAAAAACTAAAGTTTTTTTAATTTAAAATTTTGAATTTTTTTCTTAGAATATTTTTGACATTTCCAAATAATTTTTAGGATATTTTAATTTGATGTTAAAAATGTAAACTGTAACTCATGACATTAATAATTCCAAGTGCAATATGTAACCAGTCAAAGAATATATATCTTTTCTGTATCGAATTTTTTTTTCATTGACTGCCACATGTCAAAACTGTTTTAAAAATAACTTTAATTTAATAAATTAGAGTCTCCTGTGCGTGCGACTTTTTGCATATATTTAAAAATATCGATAATTTAGGAAGATTAAATCGAAATCTTAAATTTCCAATTATTTTATCTTTGAACTCTTTACAGAAATACAAAATATCTAGGTGGTTTGATTTGATTTGATTTTTTAATTAGCATCTTTGGAATTACAGATTAAATAGAAGCTGCAATGCACGCTTGCGTTTTTGAAAATTATCTCCGATCTAGCTTACTCAGGCGTCGGATGCTCAAATTCTTTCTCATAAATCCCACAAGAAAAAAATCACAGGGAAATAAGTCTGGAAATAAGATTCTCATCCAAATCATTCGTTTAAAATTTTCTTATGTAATGCTCGTTAAACTACACTTACCACCATCCATTCCTTACCATTTTAAGATTTCTTGATGGTTTATTTTTGTATATTTATTTCTTGATGGGTTATTTTTGTAAGCAATTTGAAATCCAAATTATTACTTAAATTGCTTATAATCGATGAATTTATGACAGATATTGAAGGCTGAATGACGCCAAATACCATTTAATATACTATGGCGAGATTTAAAATTCTACTGATTCGTATTATCGAAGAAGTCATTGGCATTACCACTTAATATAATAGTCAGCAATATTAACTGCTTTCGGTAATTTATAAAACTGAAATTGAGCCACGAAAAAGAGATTACAAATATATATTCATACACTATTTGAATAACTATAAAATGAACAATTAATATCATGAATCTTAGTACCATAAAGCTTATGGATGTTGTGCTTTTTTTCAAGTATTAGTTATTCAAACCGTACCAATATATTAATATTCCTTTCTATAGAACCAAATTTCATAACATTTTAGAAACTATAAGCTAAGATGCTTTGAATTCTCCATGTCTATTATATCAGCATTTTCTTAAGAAACCTCTTTTCTCCAAATTTAGTTTTTTTTATTCTTTTATTTAAAAAGTAACGTAATATCTCTGCACGTACCTGTTTCGTCAACATCATTTGTTACCAAATAAAAAAAGAATAAAGCAAACTTTTATCCGAAGGTATTATTTTCTTCTTGTCTTTTCACTAAATGCACAATTATGAGTGAGACCTTTTGTGAGAGAATATTTACAGTCAAATTTCTATTTAAAATCGTGTCTAAACTGCACGCGTATCCACTTGAAAATCTCATGCGGACAATGCAGACATTTTGAAGTCCAAAAGAAAGATATTGCAGTGTTTTATAGTGAAAAATCTCGTAAACAGCCATTTTCATTCTTTCACCTTAAGTACTTTCATTCTTTCAAAACATCGGTGTGCTATTCTATGCACCATAAGTTATTTTTTATTTGAATGCGTATCAAATGATAAATTCTTTGAAATGTAATATCCCAGCCCTTGACTCAATGCTTGGATCATAAAAATGCATTTTGTGAATTCATGTTTATCAAAACGAATAATAATAATTAAATGACCGTAGTAACTAATAAATTTCTATTTTTACACAAAACTGAATTTTGAATGTATATAAATTCTATGCAATTTTTTTCTAAATTTTTAAAATGAGGTAAATTATCTCTTACCCGAGGTTTTTAACCCTAAAACTTATTTTACAAAATTTCAATTACAAATGATAAGAGATGGTTTATTTTTAACACAAAAAGTTACAAACAAATGACGGTTTTTTTTTAATAAAAATTTTATGCTTTTTTTTTCTTAATTTTTGAAATAAAGTAAATAGTTTACTATTCGCGGTTTTTAACCTTAAGAGTTTATTTTAAAAATGCTAATAACAAATGAAAAAGAAGGATTTTTTAATACAAAAAAAAGCATATACAAATGGCCGATTCCTTGTGATAAAAATAAACCTATAAAGTCGAAATGACAGAAATCCACAATTTATTTAAATGTGTGTGTAGGTGTGTGTGTGCGCGCGCGCGCGCGTGCGTGCCCTAATATAAATAAGCATAAAGACCGGACCGTGGCAACAGCAACATTGGCGGAATTTGTGGTTGAGTCATAATGGCCATCGCCGGCCATGATATAACCTTTCGCGTAGGAAGTACGTCCAGTCATCGATGGGAGTAGTATAACCCCCCATCTATTAGTGTATTCTCCAGGAATTTTGAAAACTTCATTAGAATTTTGGAAATAGATATTCGGGGTTTTATATCATTTCACCAAAAAATACTTATCTTTTACTTGATAATATGCATATATGGCAATTTTAATATCTTTGAATTTTAAGTCTAAATCGTGTAAATGAAATTCAATACTATTAGTTTAATTAAACAGATAAGAAAAAATGACCTGCAAACTTCAATAAATACAATTACAAAGCATAAATTAAAAAAAAGTGCTAGAAACATAATTGATTAACCGTAAATAGCTGTTCTGCAAGATTTCGTAGTTCTCGATTAAGAGGGAATCTGATGGAAAAGATGTATTGAAGCCTAACTGGATTAAATTATTGCAGTTTTAGTTGAATTTTCTCCTTTTTTTCCAAAAATCAAATTTTAACTTTTTTTTCCTGAATAATTAAATAAATTTAAATGAATGAATTTCTGTTTCAAGATGAAATAACAGTTACTTAAATTATCCATTAATTAACGGAGTCAGTCCAATAAACCATCGCCAACTTTTCTTTTCAAATTTTATTAAATAACATGAAGTACACCAATGATGTCATAATTTAATTTACAAGAGTTTCGGAAATAAAAATAATAAAATAGAAGCCTCTTTAAAAAAAATCGTAATTGCCGACCTTTTACTTCAGCCGATTATCAAAGGATACAAATACTAAAAATATCTTGCTTCTACTGAAACCATGAGGATAAAAATTGATTGAAGAAAATAATCGAGAAGAGAAAAACAGCTTTTGCCTTGAAAAAGTTATGTTTTTACGATACTCAAATATTGTTTTAGAGCATCTGATTGCGATAACTTTACTTGTAACACTAACTTCCTTTTATTTGATTTATTGGACAGTGTTCTTCAATTTATTTCAGTATGAAGAAACATATTTTTTATGCAATTCTTTGATAGAAATCAGAATGTTTTTAATTTTTCAAACATTGGATGTATACTGTACATCTTTTTATCAATTCAGAACATGAGGTATTTGGCGTCAACAAAAATCCGTAGGCGAAAAAAAAAAACCATTTTATTATCTGCACGAGCATCTCAAAAAAAGCAGCTTTTAATAGCGTGTTGCCGTTGCATTTACAAAAGCTGATTAAAAAAATAAGTTAATGACTACAGCAAATAAAACCTAGGGAAATGTCATTTTGAGCACGTGATTATATGAAATGAAATAAATAGGAAATGTGATATTTTTTTAAACAATCAATGCGAGACAAAGTTTTTTTTTGGATCGTTTGCAGTACTAAAGTGACTCATTCAATGAAACAATTAAAAGGAATAAAAATATCATTTAACTTGCACGAGCACGTGGTGATTGGCCATACAGTTATGTTCTGACATGATACATTGAAACATGCATAGCAGATTTCATTTTTTTTTTCATTTTTTGTTGCATAATTGCATAATGACAATTTTCGCGAATTTATTTGTCAACACTCAAAACAGTCCGACGCTTTTAACATTATAAATGTTCAATTTCTATAAAATTCAATTAGTTAAACCCTTTTGCCATAAATTTTGTTCAGTTTATAGAATTTTTTTCTATTTACTTTTATCGGCTTCGTATAAGCTATAGTAGAAATATCTGTTCCTTCAATAGAAGCAAAAGGATTATATTTTTAAAATTTCAGTCATTAAATTTTTATTGATTCGCACGTATTTCAAATAGAATAATTTATATCCCGTATAGATACAAGAAACAAAATATAGTGGTTTAAATGCGTACAAAGTATAGCCTAGCAAAATGGAAACATTAATTTAGTTATTAACAAAAATCAAATAGAAAAACATGCACAAAAATGCATGACTTCCTTTAAACTTACATGATTTTCTATAAAAGTTTAAACATTGCATAATTTATTATTTATTGTTAGGATGCATTTTACAGATATCCTCTCGAGGAATTTCATTCTAAAATCATCAGTATAAAAAAATGCAGCGCCGAAATATGTACTAGCGATCCATCCCGAAAAAAAAATTCGTTTGCAATTCTCACCACTTTTCTAAATCGTCGCTTCTACCATTTTTATTGTTAGCGCAACCTTGTCAGTTCGTTAATTACTTTCACTTTTGAAATCATCTTACATGAATAGAAGTGGAAAAAAAAATTGTAATCCATTCGGTTTTCATTACGCTGACATTGAAATGGCCTTACCCTTAAAATGCCTCTATTGCCACCATCACCGACAAATATATTTATTCTCTCTCAATTCGGCTGTTTCCGGAAAGCGAGTTTTTGAATTTTCTTCCTTGCGGTCGTAAGTCAAGGTTGGCAGCTTAGAAAAGATTTCCCGCGCGATGCATCATAATAAGGTTTTTTTCTCTCCACCCTCTGTTTGTGAAATATGACGCCATGGCCGACACAAAAGAGCAAAAAGATATTTGTATCTATGGGACAATGAAGAATGCTCATCAATTTGTGTTTTTATCGACGTTAAGAATATTTGTGTTAGAATTCGCAAATTGCCGTGAGAATATGCATACATTCTTTTGATTCCTCTGTTGTGCGATTGTAGAAGAGAAGAATGATTCGATATTTTTCATTCGTAAGAGAAAGATAATTTCTGACCTTCTGCTTTCATTATAAGTGTATGTTAATGGATGAGAAAAAAAATTCTTTTTATTTTTAGACATTCTTTTATTCTTTTTATTTTTCTTTTTTACATTCTTTTTATTTTTAACAAACTAATTATCTGCAGTTTCCTCTCATTAACGCTAAAAATCTACGAATATGTCTGAAATAAAGTGGTAAGACATCCGAGATTACATATTCAAACAAACAGATCCCCATTTTTAATCCGTTTTTTCACTTTGTTGGGATTTTTTTAATGGTTTTAGATTCTAAATTATACAAGAAAGTTGACAAATCATTTTCGAAATTTATTACTGTCGGAATTAGTTTCCTTTTCTTACCAAAGGTGGCAGCGCCTTCTCGTTGCCTTGAAGGTTATGCAGAAAATATTTCTTGCTCCCTTAGCAGTCAAGAAAAGTAGACGTTCACGTGCTTGTGAGCCAAGCACACGAGGAAAAGAAGAGCCAATTTATTTTAACGATCACTCTGGAATCCAGAAAATTTCTTGTGAAATTAGTAGTTTCTGAAGAAAATAATTTTTTATTTTCTTTAAGAAATACTCGTAAACATGATATGGAATTGCTTATCGGAAATTGTATAAAAATAAAGATTGGCTCGATGTGAATAAATGGATGACTGGTCAAGAAAACTGTTTCTTGCAAAAAAAAAATTCTATTCTTTAAAAATAGGAGCACAGGGTATGTGCCCACAAACAGTGAGGAAATACTTTGTTAGGAAAATACCCAATATAATCGGCAATTATAAAGTAGGACAAATATTCTAAGATATTTTTATTTCTTTATAGAAACAATTTACGGTTAATGGGAATTTATATATTAATTGATAGTTAAATAAATAGCAAAATGGCGTAAGTAAATATTTTTATTTTCGTTACCCAAAGACATATAAAGATTCATTTGAAAGTCTTTTTTCTTTATTCTTCAAAATGTTAGGCACGAAATAGAACAGCAATCGTAATTAGTTTTGTTGAATTTCTAACCGCGAGTGTATTAAAATGTTTATTTTAACGTTTCATTAGTTCAGTTTGTTGTGAATAGCAAACAAATGAAATTCTATAGCTTTTAATGAATAGAGACTCAATAATTATAATATCTACCGATATAACTGATATATGATGCATTGTTCTTCCTATTCATCAAAAAAAAGAAGGAAAGAAAGAAATTGGCAGCCATTTTTTCTAACAATCAATTAAGAAACAAATGAAGAAAAGCACCGTTGGAAACTGTTGTTGTCTGTTGACCTCAATTGATTTTCATGACTGCTTCGAAGCTCTAGAAAATGATGAGATGAAATCGGTTTCTTTTATTTTAATGTTTATAATTGCTTTTCTATTATGATACACTTCAAAGTAAATAAGAGTTTTGGAAGATACTTTGTTTCAATGCACCCCGTTTGTGTTGATGTTAATATTGATTCTTGTTACTTTTAAACAAATTTGTAGTGAAAAATAACTCTTTGGTTGTTTTGATTCTTGTTTAAAACTATAAAAAATGTATTATAAAATAAATGAACAAGTAGTTGATATTTTGGAAACTGAAGTTTCTGTAAAATTTCTTCCGGCCAAGGTTGAATTTCCCTTTTGGGGGCATAATAAGTTTTGAATCACTATTTAAAATCATATGTAAACAAAGAAATGAATCGCATGAGCATACCACAGTTCTTACAATTTGCGCATGCTCAGTTTGTGAATTTACAGATAAGTAAAAAGTTAAAATCGCAATTATAAAACTCCTTTTTTATTCTAATGTGACTTCAATGTATTAAAACCTTTCCTAATAAATACTATACAAGTGAGATATATATCACGAATATCCGTTAATTATTTCTTGAGTTTTAGTGGTTCAAATATATAGAAGCTTTCCGGAGACTTCATTTCATATTATGCATAGATAAAAATCCATTCTCGATTTGTGACTCTTTGTGTTGTGATTCAATCGAATTATAGCTTCAACGAAAGTTTTATCTTACAAATTTGGATATCGGTAATTTGATGTACAAAGACGAAAGGACCCGGTCCTCTAGGTTAAGATGAGTTCAAATAAAGTAAATTATCGTGTAGATGCTGTAAATATATTATATTTCGTTGTTGTAAAACATTTTTTGTATATTTTTTTAAAAATTCTTAAACTGGTGATTTAATATAGAGCAAACATTTTTTAATTGCATCAGAAGGGACAGTGGTGGATTTAAATATTATGGAGCCTTAAGCAGTGTACGTTATGAGGCTTTCCTTTTAATGATTGGTCAATTTGGTTTCATCCCATTTCAGACTTAATCAACTTGTTAATGACTTTTTAATTAACTTTTTTAAAAATATTTTTGTGAAAATATTTAAGTTTTTATTCATTTAGTTTAAACATATTGATTGAAAAATAAATGAATGAAAATTAATTGATCAACTTAGTATTGGGAAATATTACAAAAAAACTATAAATTTCAAAGAAATATAGCATCAACAATTTTTACTATACCAAATCTGTCTTGTGAATTATAATTTTTGCAAATTAATTTAAATTTTAAGTTTATTAAAAATATTTTTTGGTTGAATTGCTTTTGACCCTTTAGAGCTCATTGACTCTAGTGTCCTAATCTGCTTAATTTGCAAATCGTCCGGCTATAAGAATATGCCCCTAATTGTTCTGTGGAAAACATTTAAAAACTGAAAACCTAAAATGAAAATGGCATGCATCTAGTTGAAACTTATTATTTCCGGATGAAAATCTAAATGTCTAGAAACACTTCTTGGGAGAAAAAACTCTGGAGAGGAAGTCCTTCTCTGAAATAGATTTCATACACACGTCAAACACACGCACCAATCAGCTTTTAAAGACTTTTTTTTTTTTGCAAAAATTGAAAAGAATGGAGAGTCTACGACAGAGTGTAGTTAAATCTACGATACGCTTTAGTGCTTGTTTTATAATAGAAAAATTGCTAAACTTACTACATTCTATTTTTTTCTGGTATCTTTATTTAAAGGGATGATAGGGGCATATTTATAGAGAACAAGTAATATAAAAACTTAAGTCAATTCGTACTTAGATCAACAAAGAAAATTTTTATTTTAGTTAATGTTGATTAAATAATTACAATTAATATAAATAATTTATCAAAAAATGATCGATTTTCGCAAGAATTGAACTCTCACTCTTTAACTTTACGCGAAAAATACTGAAATTTTTGCCTTTTACCGATTGAGCTACTGCCTGTTGATTTCAATTTTCATTACAAACTGCTAAAACTCTATTTAAAGTATTAAAAACTAATGAAATTTAATTAATGAATTCATATTTGAAAAAACTGTTCTAACATCGTGTCATCCGCTACAAGTTTTAAAAAAATGTATTTGAACTTGAGTGGATGAATAAAAAGTATTTTATTAACGAAGGAAAAATTGAACAATATACATATAGGGAGAGTGTGAACTGAGAGTAAGAATTGAAAAATATCAAATTTTAGATCCTGGAACTATTTGCGACAATCGGCAAAATGCAAAATTACAAACATGGGTAAAAGGGATCATAAATATGTTTTAAATAGGAAGAAGAGACTAAAGAAAGTATATGTGCTAAAATATTTCATGTTAAGACTTCACGTGATTTGACTTCCTTCTCTCTGGACACTTTTCATTTCTATGATCATTTAATTATTTTCTATTTCTTTCTGCAGTAACATGCATTCGAAATAACGTTTCTTTTTTCTCTCTCCTCCGCAGGGTTCCGACCCACGGCTTGCGACATGCCGTGGCAAACTCCAGAACCAGCGGGCCAAGCTCAACCAGGAGATCAACAAGCAGATCATGATCAGGAATGGAGCGGAAAGACTCTACAAGTGAGTACCTAATCAATGTCGTAGTTAGAGGAGGGCAAAATGATAAAGGAGTGGTCAGATATTAGAGGACCCCAAAGCAAAACGTGAAAAATTAATAAAAATTTGATTGAAAAATAGTATGGGACCTGCAGGGAAAGTATAATCTATTACTCCTGTCTATGAAGCATCATTACTAGACTACGCTGAAGGCTGGATTTGAAAAAGTAATGGGTTTTGTTGTTGTTGTTGCTGTTGTTGTTGGTATGAAAATCGAAATGAACAATTTTAAATTATTGTTAACTAGTTGCCTTTTACGGCCAGTTGTTCCTTTGGTAATAACGGTTGTATTTTGATTTCAATTAAATATCTTATTCATTATTTAATATTCATTATTCCCACACAAAATCTTTTTAATCAAATTGTGACAGGCATTACACAATTTCGTTTTAATAGCCTGTGACGTCTCTTAAGAGCAAATAACAGTCAACTACCTTTTCGTGTAATATGATTTAACAAGTAATTAATGCCTGTTTTCTGGTACATAGATAGCGCATCTTCCTCGTGATCAGGGAGTCCCGGGTAAGAGCCTCGGTTCGGACTTGGTTGTTCTTCTCTGTGCCATCTGTGAAATATGTGACTATGCCCCCCCCCCCTGTAAAAAGGGGCTGTGCAAGCGAATGTGATGACTGTGTAGCTGCAGTCTTAATCTTGACCCTAGTTGCTGCTACTTGAAACAAGATATGCTTATCTTCGGTTTAAAAGAATCTGATGTATCAGCGGGGCTTGTCCAAGAAAGTTATTTCAGCCTTAAATGGGCCGTTTGTTAACAGTTTTCTGAGGCCATGTTCCACGAAACTTATCATACACACACACACATCGTCTTGCCGCATAGCCCCACTCATCCTCACGTCACTCCACCACAACTTCTCTCGTTCTGTTTTATTATTATTATTATTGAGTTCGTACATAGAGATTAGTGAGCACAAGCCATATATCTATTCAATTTATTATGTGTATGGGATTTCCCAATGCAGTCAAGATTCATATCATCAGAATAGCATAAAAAACGTAACTGTCCGGATATTTTATTTTCTTGCGACATTCAGTTTCTTATTCCACTTGTAAGCCGTTCGGTTATTAAAACATAATCTTCGACTTCCAATATTGTGAGAAAATCACTCGACAAAAAAATTTGACGAAACAATAAAGACAACTTGAGTTTGGGTTTTTTTTTTCAGCAATGAATTCTATCTTTGGAAACAACACACCGAAGTATTCCTTCAAATGTCAAAATTCAATTAAAAAATTACGTGACAACAAAATTGGTGATTGAATAAAAAGACATTTTTTAACTTTCAAAATAATATAAAATTCACTTTTTTGGCACTAATGTTTAAGAAAGTTATTGATTAAAAAATCTTCAAAATCTCTCTTAATTTTTAATTAATTAAAAAAAATTTAAAAACCTCTCTTTGATATACATTTTCAGTCTCACAAATACTTTTCTAGATCAAACAATCTAAGAAGGAATGCTATTTAATTCAGATTCACACTTACGCGCACACACTTGACTTGATTATTAGCTGAACATCTCTGATCTGAATTGTTAGTAGAGGTTAACAAAAGTTTTTTTTTAAAAAAATGTGTGAAACTGAAAGCCAAAGAATACGCTGGATTATTTTTTTATTTCTCCGAAATAATTACATACTATAAAATCAACAATTTCATGACAATTTCATGAAGAATGATTAAACATCTCTGATCTGAATTGTTTTCATAATTAATGAGTATGGTGAGTTTTATAAGGACCTACTCTAAACATTTGCCAGTAGCTAAATAATCTCTCATTACACCATTATCAAATTCAAATTCATTGTGCGGAGAAACTGTAGAAAGAATAAACGCGGAAAGTTAAGTTCAGCATATACCGCTGATGCTGAAACTCATTTGCATATCGCAACCTTCGATTTGGTTAATAGTTCTTGATTAGAAGTATTTTCCCAACTTCAAAGGCTAAGATTTAATATTTCGTCATCTTCAGGCAATGGGAAAATTGATGTAAGAAAATGTTTATGAATATTTTCCAGGTGATTTTGTTCTGTGAAATGTCTGAAAAGTATAAACATATGATGATGAAAGAAGTTTACTTAGAAAGCAATTTCTTAATAAGTGCCATGAGGAGTGTCCAAATGTATACGTATTTCAAATAACTCTTACATAAAGAATTGATATACAAAATTTATAAAAAGGTAAATTACTCATTATTTATTAGAGTAAATACCGTCAAAATTAAGGCTTTAATTAACCTAAGTTATAAATTAATTGAAGGTTTTTATAAATGAAATTATAGTCACCAGATTGTTTGGCGAAGAAAATTTAGATTGATTTAATATTCTCGTTCAATCAACACGAAGGCTATTTTCGGATAGATATCCTTATTTTGAACCGTTATCAGTTGAGCCGTCACACTCTCTCCAAACTGCCACACCACACCAAGAAAAGGAGAAAGAGCGTTTATCCTGTCTCATGCCCATCAACCAGTCTCGCATCTGATAAAATTCTTTTTGTGAAGTTGCCTATTACATAAAACCAAATGTTTCAAAAAATAAGATAACAAGAGTCCCCACGGGTATACAAATTCCATGCATGAATCGAATTCCATATTTAAATAAAAGGGGCAACCACGCCTTTTAAATATTAAATACATCCCATTGTGGAAGAAAATAAAAATATTTTGAGTATGATTAGTATTCTTTAAGTTGCCATAAATATAATTTTTTTCGGTAATAAATACTGAAATTACCGTAGGAAAATGTTATAAATTCCGAAATACTAAAAAGTACTTGGTCAAAAAAAGGAAGTAATTTTTCTATAAGAGATTTTATTGATTAAGGGATTGATTTCTATTGGTATTTAAAGGATTATTCGTTCCACACGGCGATATTTTAATTTCATAACTAAACTACTGGAGTAGCCATTTTGGGGCATTCTTTATAAACGGCATCCGGAAGTGAAAAATTCCACTCTCTATACACCTTTATTTAATTAAATTTGCTTCGTGTTTATTAAGTGATAATTTCGTTATCGATTCAGTTCTAATTTCTTGTTATACTAGTTATATACGGCAATTGAATCATTTCTTGATCTAGATATCCTAAATATTATGTAATTACGCCTTCACGGTAATAAAAGCCTATTTCAATTTTTTAGAATTTAATTATTTATTTAATCTCGATTAAGCTTGATTAATTTTTGTTCCAAATGAAAAACTCCATCTGGCAATGAATTTGAAGAAAAAATTGTTATAAGATTCCAAAATATTAATATTATTGTGGAGAAAGTATATTCAAGATTAAGCAATAGAAGAAAAAAATAATATAAAAAAAATTGGAACACACATACACCATATTTTTGATTATGTTTTTAAATCAAAAATATGGATATCAAATCAAAACCGTTAAAATATGTAGCTCTAAGACGCTCATTTATTGCATTAAATTATTACTCCCATAGTAAACAATTATAAGAAATATATCTAATATCTATTATCAATTTAATTACATAATAATTCGATTAAAAATGTCTTTTACTTAAAATATATTAAATCAGTATTTCTTTCTCTCTGTATTTCATTTTGAATTCCAAATTTTGATTAAAAAATATATTTGGTGCACTTATACGAACATTTTTTTAAATTTATTCTTATTGTTTAATACACAATAATTTGTTTGATAATTAAAGCTTGAGAATTTCTGTAGACGTTTATTAGCACATTCAACAATAATTCGAATGGTCCTTCGCGATATTTTACGGTTTTAAAAATGGCAAAATCCTCCGTCAGGTTGCTTTGACGGCTGAAATGCCATAAAAAGGGAAAGTGCATTCGATTTGCCTATTATTTCGTAATGCATGGAATGAATGTTATTTTGCTTCCGTGGGGATATTCCTCCTGCATTTCGATGCCTCGGCACTTTTATGGAGGAGGATGTGTTGTTCAAGGTCACACCTGTTTTCCTCGCCGCCTCTTGCATAATTCCGTACGTGTTAAAATAATAATGCGTCTTTTCTGCCGCTTTCAACTGTCGATTACACATGGCTCAACACGTTGGTGCACAATGGGCGAACCCATTTGCAGCTGAACCGACCGTGAGCTTGAATTAAATAGGGGAGAGGGGAAAATGCTCCGTGATTAATTTATTCAGTGTTTTTCCTTTCAGTTATATATGTATATCCTTACGTGCAAACGATTTTGATGATGTCATTATCAAAAAAATATTATGAAAACTCAAGAACAGTGCAAATTAATTATTTAGCCTTATGGTGTTTTTTCCTTTTAAGGGGACTCGGTACCTCAAAATTTCAGAAACTCGATGAAAATGTCGATTTTCTAATTTTTAGTGAATAATGATCCTTGAACCTTTGACTTGTTATTCTGAAAATTTTAAAACAATCCGACAAGTATTTAATGAGATATGGAACTATTTTGTCGGGATTGTGTCACTTGCGCTCAGTCTCATTAACGCCAACTCATTAGAGGGTGTCATTTGCGCTCACATGGTAGGTTTACTGCAATTTAATCACCTTTGGCAGGAAAACTTGGCGTACATCTAGAGGGGCTAAAGAGAATGCACGTTTCTCGCATTGATAAGATTAAGTGTCATAATTAAGGGTCCTTATCTTCGAAATATTCGATTTTTTTTCTCACGGTAAAACTGTACAATTTTCTTTAAGAACTCTAGATACATTTTTAATAGTTTATTTTAGATTAGGGGTTAGATTAAATTTAGATGAAAAAGGGAGAGCGAAAAAATATATAAATCTAGCTCAGGGATGCACAACCTTTTCAGGATGAGGGGCCAAAATATGAAAAGAGAACATGGCGAGGGCTAAAAAAGCACATGAATGCTAAAAAATATTAAAAACGCGAAAACATTGGAGTTTTTTTATGGCAATACGCATGAATTACAATTATTACTTTACTTATTTTATTCATGCACACATTATGCAATAAATAAATGAATAAAACACAAACATTATAGCTACGATTACCTAAACCTAAAAAAAAAGAGATTTCTGCTAAAAAGGGTGCAAACTTGAAATAGAATAACAGATGAAAACTTTTTGGTAATTATACAGAGAACGCAATTTAAATTTTGAGAAAAAAATTAATAATCGAAATTAGTAAAAATAATGAATTTATTTAAAGTTATTGATTTTATGTTGGGCTTAATATTAGTTGTAGCAATGCGTAGAACAGCAGAAAGGTTCTCATCTCATTCTTAATTTTGATTTGTTTAAATTCATTAGTGAGAAAATTTGCTCACAAATGTAAGTGCTTTAAAGAAAGTTGCACATGCAGCTGTATTTTTCTTTAAGCATAAAAATTCCTATAGCAAATCTTTATAAAATTATAATATCGGTTTACCTTTGAACTGATTTTTGAAAAAAATCAAACTTCTTTAAATCAATTTAGGCTAACTGCATACTCTCATCCACTAGATTAACATTAACAGAAAATGGAGAAGAAAATTCGTCAAATTTCGTTTGGCACTTTTCAAAATCTGAAAACCGATCATCAAATGCTTTATGAAAGATTTGAATTGGATCCTAATACTGCATTTTTATGTGTGGAACTTATTCACGTTCGCGAGCTTCTCCTATATGAAAATCGTGCTCGCCGTTAGCCATGAAGGGAACAAACTGAAAAGCTTCGCAATAAAAAGTAAATAAACTTTATGAACAACTGTTAATTATTTATTCTGATGTAGAATCGTTTTATTTTCAGATTTTTATCCTTTTTTCACTTGAAAAAAGTTTCATTTCATTTTAAATTAGTCATATTTTATTAACAACATTCGCGGGCCAACTTCGAAGGCTATGCGAGCCAATTTTGGCCCGCGGTGCATAGGTTGTGCATCCCTGATCTAGATGATAGAATAAACCGAACAGTAGAAAAATATTCTTTTGACAAGGACTTAAAGAGCTGCCTTGTAACTCTTGCTAATATAACAAAATTGTTACAAAATTATTTTAAAGCAATGATTAATAAAATTTTATTTGAAATTTTTTAAAATAATACTAATAATAATTGAATTATAATTCAATAATAATTGAAAAATAATTCAATAATAATTGAAAAATAACTTTTAGTAATAAAATAGAATTGAAAAAACTAAGCAAGTGTAAACTTGAAGAAATAAAATGCTTTTAAGTAATATGAATATTTTTTCATGCATTGGTTACTCTTTCTCACTTTTTTTGCATATATTAATCTTTCTACTTACCATCAATGGTTAAAATTGTATTTAAGTTGCAGTGTGAAAGAGAATATTTTGTGTATTTTAAAAAATGTTGAATTGAAATAATTTATTTGATTTGTGTTATATATTTGAATAATAGCATTTTCTTAATAAGCTATTTAAATATACTTACAAGTTTTTTTATTGATACATTGAATAACCACTTTACAATGTTGAAGTATTTCAAAGAAATTTTTAAAACGCTCATGTCTACTGTTAAATAATTTTATCTAATTATCTTAAAGATGATGATGAAACTAAAAGCAAACGCATTTCCTTAATACTTATTACTAACACTTATTTGCTATCACATTTGATAAGATATTATGCTTCAAAGATTCTAAATTATTCAGCATGAAATTATAATATTTATTTCCTTGTAAATTATAAATTTAAACAGCAGTTATGCTTTTAAAAAATCCTTCTTAAAATAGTCGAATATTTCAGTTGGGGAAAAGACTCCTTATAAAGAGAACATCAAATAAATTGAATAATTATATAACAATTTATGTTATTTGAATAAAGTTGTCTTCAATGGAAAATGAAACAAAGTTTGTTTTCCCTCATATAAATGTAAGGCAAGCAAAAGTCCAAATTACCATCAATATTTGAAATTTTTAAAAATGAAAATAAAGTAATTATTACATTTTTAGCCTTTCCTTAGAACTACTTAATTTGTTTGAATATTATACTATGCCAAACTATAATTTATACTAAATATGGAAAAATCTGAATATCCACCCTGATTGTGATATAGTAAAAAATAATTAAATAATCTTTTAAAAATTGTCACTAAAAACTATAATATTAAATTTTAGAATAGCAAACCTATAAAATAATTGTTAATTTGTCAAATATTTGCAATATAGCTGGAAAGAAATTGAAATAATATTTGAAAACTGGTCGTTTAAAACTATAGGCGTATAAAATTTTTATTATAATAATTGTAGATATAAAAGAGTGAAATTTTTTAAATCTCCATAGCTTTCATGCCATTTTATGTTTTTAAACTCGCTAGTACTCAAGTTTTATGTCATTTTAGTAGAATTAAAATTACATTATTTATTTAAATCAGATTCATTAAATCAGTTCAATAGTACAAAAGTTCAATAGTGGGTTTTGATTTTCTAGTTCCTATCAACATATAAAATCTAAACTCAAGTTTGATATTTTATTAACTGTAGCATTTCTTTTTTTATTCGTTTATTCCTCAAGATATAAAAGCACACATATTGTTTGGTGTCTTTTTATATTAATTATAATTTTTTTCTTTAGTTTTTTTCCATTCCAATTAATGATAATGATTACAAATGCTTTCTGAGAGTATGGATAGATCTCTTGATCTGAACATCAAATTCAGAAAATAATTGAAATTCTAATTTAAGCCCCTTTGGGGGAGCCTCCTTCCACCCCTCAAAAAAGAATAACCTAACATTATTAATTTCAAGCTGTTTAAATTCTATTTCTGCTTCGCTAAAGCCTATAACATATTTATAATCTTTTCAATAAATCATTTTAAAAAATATACTGGATTTGTATTAATAAAAGGGCATAAAAATTTGTTCCAAATTAACTCCTTCGACACCTATTCAGAATTGCATTATAACACTTATTAATAACGCTTGGGCATATGTGATAGGGTTCATGTGATATAAGGACTGACTTTTTGAATTAATCAGCAAAGATTTATCAAATATCCACTGATAAAGTTAATTCATTTCTTAGTTTAGATATAAGTCTTGGTATTTAAGACCAGGGATAATGATTTCCCACCCTCTTTTGTACACTTGGCTTTCGTAAATTCCGTTGTGTCGTTCTATGTTGTGCACGTCGCCATCGCTTGTAAATAATGCCTGCTCCCGTGATGGAATAAAAAGAACAAAAAATTCAACCTGTATTCTCCATGATTTTGGCCACGACTCTGCTGTTTATTCTCAGCAAATCATTTAAATGTGTTTTTTCATTATATATATATATATATATATATATATATATTGCTCAATTGCCTACCTTTTTTAATGAAATTTTGTAATTTTTGTAATTGGAAGTATGTCTGGAAGCAGGATTTTAAAAAGAAAAACTTATTCCTAAGTGCAACGATGTAATGCTTTTTAGAAAAAAAAAAGTGACTTCAGAAACCTTTCTGTCATAGCTATGAAATTAGTCTTATCTTACGCCTTAATATTCAAACATTTGTTATTGTAATTTCATTTTCGGTTACAATAAAGGTTCAATTTACATGAATCTATACTTTTGGCAAAAATATCAGAGATGAAAAAAGAAGGATAAAAAAGGAAGGAACAAAATATAGAGTAGCATATTTAATTTCTAGCTTTCTTTCATGCTTAGATCTAGGATAGATTTAAAATTGGTATTAAATCCCTGATGCTACCACTTTTAAGAAAATTAAACAGAAATTTACTACTTTATTACCTGCAAATAGAACTTTAGCACATGATGCTGTATCTGAGAATCAAGCGTTTTAATGTAGTACGAGTAGATGCTACATTTAGATATCGTTTGTGGTACATTAGATTATGTATAGTTAAATCTGACAGTAAATGAGCTAGGAAATGAAGTAATGTATTTCAGATTTGAAGGAATTTCAGTAATTATCAACACTTTCGATTAGAAAATATGCTTTTCTCCCCTTGAGAATTAACCATCAGCTGTTTTTTTTTAATTTTAAATATGATTCTTATAATTTATTATAGCCGAAGCGCTTATTATTTTTGAAAAAAAAATATAACTTATTTGAACAACTTTAACTTAAAAAAGGACATTAGCTCATTTCAAGTATCCGTTTGTAGAATATATATACATAAAAGCATACATACATATTGAAAGAACTAAACATTTTTGATATCCATTTAAATTTGAATAAAAAACACTTTTTATGTGTTTTTTTTTTTCATTTTGTTAAATAAAATTAAACTTTAAGACATAAAAAGATAAAATCCTCCTAAAAATAAAAAAAATATAGTATACTTTGATAGATTAAATTTGTATTACGTGCATCAAAATTATAATTTTTATAAATGTCTTCAGTGTAGGAAAATTATGAACATGTTCCTTTATAGTAAATTTTTAAAGCAAATTTCGCTCACTCTACTTATTACTTTTATCAATCGTTTGAAACGCGGTAACGGTCATTAGCATTTTTCCCACGGCAGCCTTTTAACGTTATCTGTGATATGGAGTGTCATTCTCACCGTGACGATGATTGATTACCATATGGCGCACATTGTAAAATCGCCAAATTTTACATACAAAGATAAAAGTTATAATGTGGTACTCTTTTTAAGGCTTGAGCGCAAATGACACCCTCTAATGAGTTAGCTCTAATGGGATTGAGCGCAAATGACACAGAACCCTTTATAAATATTTTTACTAAAAAATTTATTGAATTAAAAAAAGTGATCATTTTATAATTTTTTCCTAAATTTTTTTGATAATTCATATATATGATTTATAAAGTTATCTGCAATTCTTTTTATCATATAAGCAATACTATACAGTAACAATTCAAGCCCATTTAACTAAAATTTAAACGAATTAAGCCATTTTGAAGTAGGTAAATTTTCTAGACAATGCATGCTATAAAAAAACATGTGTACAAAACTTTTCTCTATGAAATAGTTTATATAAATACATAATATTTTAAATAATATATTATCATTCAAACGGTTCTGTGTCATTTGCGCTCAATCCCATTAGAGCTAACTCATTAGAGGGTGTATGCTTATATGATAAAAAGAATTGCAGATAACTTTATAAATATTTTTACTAAAAAATTTATTGAATTAAAAAAAGTGATCATTTTATAATTTTTTCCTAAATTTTTTTGATAATTCATATATATGGTAATGGTCATGAATAAATATGATAATAATGTATATTAATAAAATAGGTATCTTAACACTTACAAATGCCATATAATTGTTCTGAAAAAAATCTAACTTCATATGAGCTGTTTTTATTATAATTTTATTGTGTTGAAAACTTTAAAGCTGTTTTTCTCAGTTTGCCTTTTTTCAAAATTTTGTCTGCTACAAAATGCTAAAAGTCAATCACATTTTATTCTAATCGCATGAATTTTTTTCTACTAACTCTTAAATGTATGCTTGATAGAATTAGGGATCGATTTGTTAAAATTTTGATCAGATTTTTTTCTAAAAATGTTCAAAGTGAAAAAATGATATTTTCCAAAAAAATTCAAAAAATTTTGTAAAATATTTTTTTTCTCACAAACTAATATAGATATCAAAAAACTGATCCCTATTTTTGTTACATGCATTGTAAGGTCCCCCTCAAAAAAATTTGAGGAAAAGATTTTGAAAATTGCAGAAGAAGAAAAATTTTTTTAATGCTCAATTTTTTTTAAAAAAATTAAAATATTTAAATTTGTAACTTTTGAATTTGAAAAATATTTTAGAAATTTCGTTTTATACACAATTGACATCTATCTATCACAAAAATTGATAATTTTATTAAAAATTGTGGAAAAAAAATTTTTGGTACCGAGTCCCCTTTTTCAGATGAATTGTCTCATGATAATGCACTCTTTACTTCCTCACATATGAAATAGGGAATATAGAAAATATTGTAAAAGTCAAAAGAGTTAAACTTAACGTTTTAGGCTTTCCTGAGTTCGAGAAACGCATTTTTGAAAAGTGTCTATCTGTCTATGGCAAATATAACTCAAAAAATTTAAGAATTATAACAATGAGATTTAGTATGCAATCTTTACATCAAATCTGATTTCTTTCAAAATTTATGCAAATTCTTTTCAGAGAACGTCTGTTTGTCCGACGAGTCGAATAGAAGTTACGAAAATAACGAGCAAGGGTGGAAGTTACGCGCATAATATTCGGCAATAAGATGTAACGCCTGTAATGCAGACACTCATCGAATTTCGAATCAAATCCTGCGGAGAAATGACAGTCTTGTCGGTACTTTAAGAAGCTTTTTCAATCGATAACTCACTGGGGTTTAAAATGATCGAATTTGGCATGTGATTTCTGACTGAAATTGTAGTTCTGTGTCCAATTTTGGCTTCAATCGGTTATTAAAAACAGGTCTAAAACAGATATTGGATTTTCGTATACAACTAATCTTAAGTCAGATATTAGTCACCAAAGATCATACGATAGGTTCAGTAAAAATGTTTACTAGTAATGTTTACTAGGTAATGTAAAAATGCTAGTTAATATTCCGTAGATTAGTTAATATTTCGTAACTATTGAACGTTAACGCCATGTACAATGTTCTCTGGAATAGAACCTTTATTAGAGGGTATGCGAGAAAGTCTGAAGGAGACCACTCCAGCTGGCAAAGTATTCCATAGATAGGAGTTCAAATAAAAATTGTGTCTTTAAAATATTTATTTAAAAACTACGGTTTCTTCGTCGTATGATAAAAATTATTCAGTTATTAGCATTTTTGTTGAAAAGAAATGTGATGGGAACTAAGTACTTCCGTTATTATAGTAGAGAAACACCATTTGATATAAAGACCGCTTTCCAAATTTCACCACCCAGCTTAAAGTGTTTTTGAGTTATCGAATTCATAACAAACAGAATTCCGAAATTCTGTTTTCTAAATGCTCAGAAAAGAAAAATACGTTAAAATCTTGAGTTCGATTTTTTTTTTTAACAATTACAATACTCCCTCTTTGTATAATTTCGTATAAGAAAAGTAACAATGAATACATATTTTTAACATCTCTCCTTTGAAGAAATACATTCCAAATTTGATACAAATCTACGGTACCGATACAAATACATACCAAATTTCATTTATATAGCGCCGGCATCCTGACATAGGGGCAGCACGTCTTCCTCGTTATCTGGGCGTCCCGGGCTCGAGAAAAGGTTCGGGCATGACTGTTCTTCGGTGTTCTACGTGTAAGGTGTGTGAATATGCCCCCCCCACCCCGTAAAAAGAGGTTGCGAAAGCGAATGTGATGAGAGAGTGCAAAAGTCGTACTTCTGGCACTAGTTGGCGATACTACAAAACAAGAGACGCTGATTAGGCTTAAATCGCTGACTACCTCAGCGAGCTTGACCATAGCAAATGCCATAATTATATAGTTAGTTGCTGTTATGCATTATCTTTCTCTTATAGGCAATAATATATAGATTGATATATATCAACCGTTCATCATACTTCACTCAAAATTCAACGTAATTTTACAAGCCTGTCAAGGAAAAAACTTTATACCTCATCTTATATTTAACTCTTTTTGTTTTAGTATTGTCACCATCACATGCACGCTGACAGACAGACATACAAATATTCCGTAGATTGGTTTTGTTCAAAATTTGATTTCTTGATATGACACAGGTGTAAAACTCACAAACCAAATTTCATCTGTCTGCTTGTAGAGCTGGTCGATAAAGGAACTTCATTATAGCGATATATCATCCAACACATATTGATATTTTTTTTACATATCGTGATGTCATTATTTATTTATAACTATTATAAATAACATCTCTTAACATATTGACTGACCTGAAAGACTCCAAATTAAATGAAGTTTTAATTTATGTAATAAAAATATTTTTTTTTCTTTTGAATAAAAATAGTTTGAAATTTTTTTATTAAATAAAGTGTGTCAATGCCAAAGCAATGCTTTCATGTTACAATTTATTACATTGCGTTTAAAACAAGTATTTTTAAATATTAGAATATGACAGTATTATTGGAAATATTCAAGAAAAATTCCGTATGAAGGACAATAAGAATAAAGAGCAAAATAAATAAATAAATAAACATTAGCTGGTAATCAAAACGAAATCGAAAACATAAATTAATTTTGACTATTGATTTATCGTGAGTTATTATTCATGATCACGATTTTGATAGATTGATATTTTTCGAAAACTGGCATCGAAAAAAAAATTTAAAAAAATATCGATTTGTTTTCGATAAAATGAAAATTGATACAGCCCTACTGGATTGTTTCATATATGAATTACATTGCCCAGACTCATGAAATCTGGAACGTGAAGATTAAATCAAAATCTCCAAAAAAAAGATAGCCTTTTTTCGATTATTGCAATGTTTTATCTTTTCATATAAATACGAAGCATTATTTTTAAAAATTTAAAAATCCCTAAAAAAGTAAATAGTATTATTCGCAAAAAATAATTTATAAATAATTAAATTTATGACAGTAACGTGATGTATGTTTTGATAGGAACAATATAGAATTCCAAAAAATCATTAGAAAACATAAATCAAAGCAGACAAAATCCAATATAAATGAATGCAATAAAATAGCGGGTAAAATCTTTATGGGAACAATATAGAATTCCGGATACTTAAAAGTTGTGAACCTCTTCTGTGAGCGAAAAATTGTAAGAGAGCCATTAAGCGCCCAAAAACTAAAGAGAGATAAAGTGGTTGACTTTTCTGATAGAGCACAAAAAGAAAGGCGCCGTAAATAAAATCATGACTGTCGCCTTATTATCCAAATCTTTCGGGCGGGTAGCGTTACTTTGAAGAATGCACCCATCTCATAAATTTTCCATTTTTACCCTTCTAGATTACCATACTTACATCCGTATAAATCATGCGGTCATTTCAAAAAGCACACAGAACATTAAATTTGCCAATTGTGCGCCATAAATTCACAATTTCACCTTCCAGCGGAAACTTGCATTGTTGTATTGAACCGTAAAATCCGATCGATATTTCAAGAAAATCGAATCGCACTGCGAACCCATTGACCCAAAAGAGCTCTCTTGTCGAAAAAAAAATGGGTGAAAGCGACTTTTTCTCTTTACTTTCGCACTAAAGAAAAAATAATATCTGGGAAAAGGCACTACAAATAAAATAAGAAAAAGGAACAGCGACCGGTGTCGTCGGTTCACCTGTTGCTTTCTTTGCCACTGCGGCGTGTGTATAAAATGTGTGGCAGTGTGTCGTTAAGGCCAGGTCATCCCACGTGACTTTATAAGTGGAGGAAAACTCGATTCAATTGAAAGACGGAAAACATTCATAAAAAATAGTTTAAACGGCAACAATTGATATATAAAGGAGAAAAAATTCCGAAACATTCAAGGAAAAAAGAAAATATGTATATTTAAAAACGATTTATGCAATTATAAACAGGGCTGAAAATGATTTTGAATTTTAAGTGAAGCTAAATGTAATAATCATGTCAGAACAAATGTTTTTTTGGGGGGAATGAGGTTTTTCGCGTCAACAAAAATTCGTACGCGAAAAATAAAAATTTTACTATCTGCTCGAGCATTTAAAAAAATTCAGCTTTTAATAACATGTTGCCATTGCATTTATAAAAGCTCTGATTTACAAAAAATAAGTTAATGACTATCGCAAATAAAATCTAGAAAAATGTGTTTTTGAGTTCTTCACTATATGAAATGAAATAAATAGGATATGGGATATTTCTTTAAACAATCAATGCGAGACAAAGTTTTTTGGATCGTTTGCATCTTTTCTTGTATCGTTTGGATCTAAAATGACTAATTCGATGAAACAATTAAAATGAAAAAAATCACCAGCACGTGGTGCTTGACCGTTCCAGATATTATGTTTTGACATGATACATTGAAATGTGCATAGCATAGCTCATTTTAACCTCTTTATGATTTTAATTTTAATGTCTAAAGCGAACAAAGAAACCAACTTTTATTAAGATATTTGACTCTCTAACTTCAGCCGCTTTTTTTTTCAATTTTATAAACATTTGGTAAGCCGACGATTTACTCAAAACAATCTATTAAGTTCCAAAAATTGAGGCGGACCAAGAAAACGTATGTTTTATTTCTTAAAATAATTAACCTGTAAGATGTTTTAACAAAATAGGTTTTTATACCATTGTATTTTCCTAATTGGATTTCCTTATAATTATTACTTACTCATAATTATAAGGCAGCAGGCTTTCATATATACATTGTTCGAACTTCTCGTAGATTAACTCCTCATGGCTCACAAAATCAGTCCTAATCCTTCCTACGAGTGGAACTTTAGGAAAAGTTGGCAACTAATTAGCTTTGAAGATAAATGAACAGTTTCTCTCCATTCAGATGTGACGGTTTACTTAACTCGTTTGACGGACGGCTGAAAAGGTGAGGAAGTTGATTCGATTCTTCGGATGCGCTCGCTTTAATCGACCAGCCGTGACACTTGAATCAGTGGTTTCTGGAAGGGGTGTCTGAAGGGTGGCGAGGTTTAGCTGTTTAACTTCTATTTTTACCATGGCGAGAGAGAGGCCTGATTTTCAGTTTTGTCTAAAGCTGTATTTATTATGAAGTAATTAGAAGCAAAATTTTCCATTTTATGCGTATGAAAACTTCTTGGTGTTTTTCTTTAACTCGAAGTGCGCATGTACATGAAAAATAAAAATTAATTTATGTAACTTTAACAAATTTAAATAGAAAGAATTAAAAAATACTTTTATTATGGCTTTAAAAAGTATAAATATTCGTTTTATTTACTCTTTCCTTTCAGTGTTTTTATACTTTTATTTTATTATGAATCCGCAAAAAAATTGATCATCAAAATTATTAATTATGTAAAATGTCATTGTATTTTTGTAGGTAAATTGTTTTAAGGATTTTATAAACAAAGTAATTTCAAAAAAAAGTTTCCATTCATATAATTTCAAGAACTTTATTCAGTTATATTAATTGTTTTGTATACCTCTCTCATCATCTATTACCTAAAAATTGGTTTATTTTACATTGAAAGGGATATGATAGACTTTAATTAATTCTTTAACATACTTGTTCGTAAGTACATTCGTAAAAAAAAGGTAAAAAAATGAGGGAATATTTTTAAGAATGCGTTGCTTGCTTTTAAAGTTAAATTTTACCTATAATATTCAAATATTTGAATGAGTTTGCTTTAAATAAAACTTTCTTCAATATCAAATCTTCATATATCATATTTATTAAATCAAATCTTCATATATCATATTTAATGAAGAAGGAAGAACTGGATGAGAAATTAAAAGAAAAAATGAAAACGATTTGGATTTCATTCACAGCATTAAAAAAATATTTTTAAAAGATACTTAAAAATGAATCATATCTAGATGAAAGAATTTTGCTGTAATTAAATTGGTGCCATATTTTAAACTTTAAAGTGGTGTAAAATTAATTTATGTGTGAGAATATTATAGCATGTTTGCGTAAAAAAACACCCTACTAAATCTCGTTTACTTCTAAATTAGTGTTGGCTTTCTGGCACAGAGGTAGCGCGTCTTCTTCATGCTCTGGGGGTTCTAGGTTCGAGTCCGGGTTCGGGCATGCGTTAAGTTATTTACATCTTAACACGCCGGCTCTCTGACACAGAGGTAGCGCGTCTTCTTCGTGCTCTGGGGGTTCGAGTCCGGGTTCGGGCATGCGTTAAGTTATTTACATCTTAACACGCCGGCTCTCTGACACAGAGGTAGCGCGTCTTCCTCTTGTTCTGGAGGTCCCTGTTCGGGCATGGTTGTTCATCTGTGTGCCATCTGTGAGATGTGTGACTGTTCCCCCCTGTAAAAAGGGGCTTTGCAAGCAAGTGTGGTGAGCGTGTAGTTAAAGTCGTACTCTTGGCCCTAGTTGGAGCTACTTCAAAAACAGAAGACACTTCATTCGGTTTAAGTCTGCTGCTCTATCAGCAGAGGGCTTGTCCATGGCAAGAGCCGGAAGTAACAACTTTTGAATTAGTTAACATATTTTAAAAATTCAAATTTTCATCCCTCAGTGTTTATAAGTGCCAAGTTTAATAATTCTAGATCCAGTGGTCTGGCTTGTACAATAACAACCTGTACATAGACACGCAGGCTTATTCTTGTATTGTTAGTAGAAACAAAAGTTAAAAAATCACGCACATAGATCCTTTTTAAACTTTCCAAAGTTTAATTTTCATTTGTTTGTTTTATTTTCATTTTATACTTAACGAATGAATCTTTAAGACACCAAAACAAACAGGATTATTAAATTACTCAATAATTATTACTAGCATCATCTCCCCCGTTGCAATTAAACGTTTGCATCGGAGAACAGATTATTCTTACGACTAGAAAAACCGAGAACTTTCTGAGCTATTTCATGCATTCGTAAAATAAAACAAAAAAAATTGATGAAATTAAATCACAATTTCTTTAATTTAAAGAAAATATCTTCTCTACTTTAAGAACTATTTTCTTAAAAACAAGTCATTAAAAAAATTAGGTCAATTCCTACTTAGGTCAACAAAGTAAAATTTTATTTTAATTACTCTTTATTAAATAATTGTAATTAATATAAATAATTTGTCAAAAAATTGTTGATTTTTGAGGAATTGAACTCACACTCTTTAACTTCACACGAAAAATATTGAAATCCTCGCATTTTACCGATTGAGAGACTGCCTGTTGATTTCAATTTTCATTACAAACTGCTAAAACTCTATTTAAAGTATTAAAAATTAATCAAATTTAATTAATGAATTAATATTTGAAAAAACTGTATTTACGTCTAGTGTCATCCACTAAAAGTTTTAAAAAGTATATTTGAACTTGAGAGGATGAATAAAAAGTATTTTATTATTAAAAACCTTTAGTATAATTCAATCGTTAATAAAAAAGTATTTTATTATAGATTGAAAATTTGAACAAGATATATATACATATATATAATGTAAAGAATTTAAATTATTTGTTGAAAGTAGATAGCAGAGTTGTGGCCGAAATCATGGAGAAAAAGATTGAATTTTCAAAGTTCCGTTTTATTCTAGCACGGGAAGCAGGCATTATGTACAAGCAAAAGCGACGTGCTCGAGACAGAATGGCACAACACGGAATGACGAAAATGCTGATTAAATTTTTATCCTTCTGAATTCATACCTTCAGATTTTAAGAGGGATCTTTGACAATTGTCAATCACATGTATAGCTCGTGCAATAGAATCATAGGGATCTTTTAATGGAATTTTATTAAGCTGGCTAATTTCTATCCCTACACTTGGAGTGTGGGAAAGTAGCCGGCATATAGCTGTTTCAGCAATTTTACAAAGCTTCTGTTGAATTAATTAACTAGAGCGAGTGGAATGGATCAGGAAATAAGATGAGATTTTAGAATGAAGTTATTATGGCTAACTTAGATTGAAAATTAAGAAATGAA
>JAOUZG010018166.1:3124773-3139537 GCA_026289955.1 Argiope argentata | reverse complement strand
TATATATATATATATATATAATCATTTTGCTTATACTGTTAAAAAAAAAGATGTTGTTCTCGTTGTTAGTTGAATCAGTATTTCTTCACGAATTTTCAGTTTTCTCCAAAAGGCAGAAGATTATTCTTGGACTAGAAAAAAATGGACATTATGAAACATAAGCAAAAAGATTTAATTATAATAGTTTCGATTATTATGAGTCTACAGAAAACTTGACTTTCCACTTTTTAAAGAGTATTTTAAAATAGAGAATTTTGGGTGTGTGGTTTTATCGTTTTTCAAACGCCACTGCTGCAACTTTGTGCAGAGAATGTAATTAAGGATACATGCCTGCATGAGGTCACCAGCAGGCACGAACCCTCGCTTAGACACGCGGATGACCTCTTAAGAGACGGCAGCCTCGGCTCCGTTTGATTGTCTCGCTTCGGACAATGGCAAGAGGACATCATCCGCCCGCGGGTTTTGTTTCAACGCAAAGCGACGTCGCTTTTCTGCAAACAGATTGATTTGCGGTTATTTCGGCAGTCTGGTCTTCTCGCAATTGTCTGGGCAGTCATAATGTTATCTTTTGGAAAAAGCCCCCCCCCCTCTTCTCGGAAAGAGGAAGTACACCCACACGCGCACAAATCTGTCTGCGAAACATTCGAAATATCCCTATCAGAATGAAGTTTGAATTATTTAAAAAAAATCTTGTTACGAAATGAAAATATTTTAGATTAGATTCAGATTAGAATTCTTATACTGAATTATTCCTCTAACGATAAATTAATCTTTTAAATTTGGTAATTTTTATGAAATTGTGAAATAATAAAAATTTAATTATATTTTATAAATAAATTTTGAGAAAATTTAGAAGTTACAAACATCTTTCTATGAATGAATTTTAAAATGTTATTAATGACAGTTATGTGAGCATTTTTTATTCTATTTTTTTATTTTGTAGTTAAAATTGCTATGTGTGCGAAATCCCCTTTTATATTAATATTTCTGATTATTGAGGGACTTAATAAAATCGATAACTTTCTTTTTATATTATATTTGAAAAATAAGCCAACGTTTTCTATAAAAATTAAAAGTTGCTTTTTTCTTTAAAATATCTTAAAACAGGGAAGAAAAGAAAAATTTAGTTCTGAAAATCTTTTAATAATTTAAATGTTCCAGAATCGTATTCTTAAAGAATATTCATATTGTGTTCCAAACTTTTAATGGTTGCAATCCGAACTTTCTACACCTATTCATTTTCCCCCTCCTCTCTATTTTGGAAAATCAAAAGTAGATTCTTATTTGCAAATAATCATTGGTCCACTTGTTGCACACGAAAACTGTAACTGTGTGTTGATAATTCGATCTACCATGATAATGTTGCAACTGAGGCTGGGTGATAAAAGATATCGAAATCGTCGACTAAAAACGATGCAAAGATGGCGTAGAAGATCAAAACCCGCCGTTTTGATTTTATGCCAGACGAAGAACAGAAAGGGTGTATTCTTAAATAGTAGATCGTTTCAAAACATATTTTAAGAATCATCTAAACAAAATGCAATTTTTATAGAAGTAGGTGCAATAAGATTATAAAATATGCAAACCTTCGATTAAAAAATGTATATTTATTTAGAGCTCGACCTCTGTTATCTTTTTTATACTATTCACTCTATTAATTTTGATTAAATTATAATCTCCCTTGGATAGATTGTAAGGAGAGCAATTTTTTTAGGGGGGGGGGGATAAGTTTGCAAATGGACCTCTATCTCAAAAAGTGGTGGGAGGACGGGGAATGGAAATTTTCATTTCCTCATTGCCTCTTTACGGTTGAAAGAAAAATAAATGAAACTAGACGTATTAAAGTCTCATTAATGCGAACCATTTTTGTTCGCCTTGCACTAAAATTTTTTCGATATCTGTAATTTCTTAAAAAAGAAAAAAAAACCTTCGTACTTCATTATCATTATTTTATATACTTTAACCATTGTATTATTAAAGGATAGTTGTAATTAATTTTACTTTCATAACTTTGAATTTAAATAGTTATTATAAAAAGCCCCGTTAAGGTTTGATTTCTTCAAGCATTTGTTTTCATAATGGGGTTTTGAAAAAATTGAAACTCAAAATCGTGTAGGCAATACATAAAGCATAAATGGTAATATTAATCAACATCTTTTAATCACATATATTTTTACCTGCTTTTACCAGTGTTGATTATTATTATATATGCTTCTTTGAAAGCAGATGCATTTTTAAAAGGTTGACCTACTTTTAGCAGTATTGCTTTTTCAAACTGGTTTGTTGCTATTATTGTTTCTTATGGCACTTGCCATGGACAAGCTCGTTGAGGTAGACAGCGATTTAAGCCTCATCAGCGTCTCTTGTTTTGTAGTAAAGCCAACTAGGACCAGAAGTACAACTTTTGCTACTCACTCATCACATTCGCTAGCAAAGCCCCTTTTTACTCGGGGACATTCACACACCTTACAGATAGAACACAGAAGAACAACCATGTTCGAACCTGGACTCCTAGATCACAAGGAAGATGCACTACCCCTATGCCAGGATGCCGGCTCAAACTGGTTCAAATTACTTAATGACTTAAATTAATTAAGGCAAATAATGACTTAAAAATAATAATGCTCCCCCATGATAATTTGAAATTTATCTTTAAAAAAATTAGATTTTAATTTGTTAAGCTAAAATTTATATGAAAAGGAAAAAAACGTAAGAATCAATACTGGTGAGTTAGATAACCCTCTGAGAACTGTGTGCTATGTTTTCGATTCTTTCGCGTATTGTGTGAAATCAACAATTGAAAACGGTGAAATATCCGGGTAGACGTCCAAAATCTTTCAAATCTGACATCCTATTTTCCACTCTTAATGGCGAGAAACTGCCTTGTAATATTTTAATCTCTCATTTTATCTTGTTTAAAACCGTGTTGGTCTATAATCAAAATGAATAGAGACTGTGAAAGATAAATTTCTAGAATTCTAAGTATCAGAACTGAAAAATCTGTCGCTATTGCTCAAATATTCTCTTGCAGAAGAGATAAAAGCGTCGAAAATGTTGACCTTCTTGAGTAATACCTTTTATCTCATCTCTTGGAATTATTTGTGTCATGTGCTGCATCCTCATTTAGGTAACCCGCACTTTTGTTTTCTCCGATTTCTTCTGTTGGGAAATTCATAAAAATAAAAAAATAACACACGATAAGACGCTATACGGGACGATTGTGAAAGAAGAGCTTAGATCCAAACAGATGTAAAGGAAAAAAAGGTATAGCGAAATATTGCCACTTGCACCTCCTATTGATGAACTAATAGATTTCAATGTATATTGTTCTTACAATTAATTTCTTCTAAATTATTTTAAATGTTGATAAAATTCATCCCGCTGGATTAACAGGAATACATTAAGAAGCCACTGTATGAGTATGTTGATTCCTTGCTTCTCCGGTAGGCATATCAATAATGTAGGGTAGAGTTGCCTCCATTCGAATGATGGAACGTATCTACTATGGATAAGGGTGTCCTGTGGCTTGATGCTGGTTTTTAAGACTCCCAATTTCAATTCTTGTCTGAAGAGAATTAATAACGTGACGACGTTCATTCAGGCCCCATGGATACCTAGGCAGGCAGAACGGCGAAATTCAATTGGTTAGTGAGACTCATAGAATCATAGCTTACAAACAACTCATAGAATCATTTCTTTCAACGGTAGCATATAATTCATGCACTCTCATACGAATGTTGTATATCTATACGATAGCCAACGATCTGAAATATTTTGCTCTAGATTTTCTATTCTACTATCACAACATGGCGCATTTTATACAAAACGGTGTATGAAGCACGTATTTGGAACTTTTTCATACAGTCAGTCTGGTTCGAAATTGTATTATTCCAAACTGAATGTCACTATCAGATGTCATATTTTGTTTCTAGTTAGTTGCCTTTTAGAGTTATAGCTTGCATACTTAAGCAAACTTACAGATAGTTACCAATAGACGGATTACAGGCCTATAATTTTAAAAATTAAACCAAATGCGAAATTGTACTTATCTAGCTCCTTCCATTTTTGAGTTATATCCTTTACACATATTTGGATGGTTGTACAAATAGGCTTTATTGTTTTACGCCCAAAACTTAATAAAAAACATGTAATTTTAGTATATAAAAAGATTAAAATGAAATCTGCCATGCATATTTCAATGTATCAAGTCAGAGCATCATTTCTTGAACGGCCAAGCACCACGTGCTCGTGCAAGTTAAATGATATTTTTATTCATTTTAATCGTTTCATTGACTGAGTCACTTTAGTCTTGCAAACGATCCAAAAAGCTTTGACTCGCATTTAATGTTTAAAAAATATATGCCTTTTCCTATTTATTTATTTCTTTTCATATAATCAATCACTTGCTCAAAATGACATTTGTCTAGGTATTATTTGCTGTAGTCATCAACTTATTTTTTTAATCAGAGTTTTTGTAAATGCAATGGCAACATGTTATTAAAAGATGATTTTTTTAAAACTGCTCTTGCAGATAATATTTTTTTTTATTTTTCGCTTACGGATTTTTGTTGATGCCGAAAACCTCATCCCAAAAACAACATCATGTTCCGACATGACAATAAAACCAGCGGAAGTGGTCTCCCCAAAACTTTATCGCACACCCTCTAATAAAAATACCCCACTGAAAGCCTTGTATAGCATTGTAGTACATTAGTCACGAAATATTAACCTTTGGCACTTTTTATCGTTATATTATTTTAGAAACATTAACATCTGGTGCCAAATTTAGCATTTTTACTGAATCTATCGTGTCATCATTGGCTAGATATTTGGCGATTGATCCCTGGAATATGGTGAAAAGGATCCAAAAATCAGAATTTGGATTTCAAACGCATTTTTCCGAACCTGATTGAAACAAAAACTTGACACAAAAATATTTTACTCTCAAATTCACAGAATCGCATACCAAATTTCATATACTTAAGTCCTTGCATTTTTCAGTTATCGCGTTTACGTGTTTCTGAAAATACAAACGGTCAACCTTTGGTTGGATTTTGATCAAAATTTGATAGACGTCCATACAAAAGATGTTAAATCTGTACCGAATTTTATCTATCTAGCTGCCTTCGGTTTGTAGTTATCGGGCTAACTTATGTTCGAACAGCCGGACAGACCGACTTGCTTTGAATGGAGTTTGCTCCAAATTTGATAAAAATCTGAAAATTTGGTTTGAAGTGTAAAAAAATGTACAAATACTGTGTACCAAATTTCACCCGTCCAGTTTTGAGTTATCTTTTTGAGAAAGACAGATGGGTAGACATTTTCCAAAAATACATTTTTCGAATTCGGAGAGGTCTAAAACATGGGGGATTCTTCCATATCTCGAATTCGAATTTTTGTGATGATTGTTATTAACTAACCCGAAATAAAGTAGCTGTTCAGTCCCTACTCTTTTCACAAGAATACCTGGTCTTAGATAAATCCTAAATAGAGAATATTTTAATTCTTAAGAAAAAAAAACTTTTGGGTTTTTCAATTCCTACTATTTGCTCACACTTTCTCTATATATAAATATATATCTTGTTCTAATTTTCAATCGTTAATAAAATACTTTTTATTCATCCACTCAAGTTCATGTAAATTTTTTTTAACTTGTAGGGGATGACACTTGATGCTAATATAGTTTTTCAAATATTAATTCATTAATTTTTATTAATTAATGAAAAACCAATTTTCTCGCCTTTATAGTAGTTTTAATTGTTAGGTCTGTATAGCCTGGTTGGTAGGGCTTTAGATTCGCATCCCTTGTGCTGCGAATTCGAACCTGGTCGTAAAGTTCTCCATGTCGGGAGTTGAACCCTGCGGGTACTGAGTCGAAGGTGATCGTTATTCGGGTGCTCAGGGGCCCATACCCTCAGAAGCTAATGCACCCCTCCTTCCGTTGTAAAGGAGAACAGCGATTGTAATTATTTTTTAAAAAAGAAACTAAAATAAAAAATTCCAACTTCCTAAATTTTTCCGAATATCTAAATTAGGAATATATTTTTAAAAATTGTTTTTTATATTACTTGTTAAAAGGAAAATTCTACTACACCTTTCGTCTGACAATTATTTTTAATTCGTTCACGCTCGGTTAATTTAATTCTTTCTCTGCTGTCTAGGTCATTTCAATTACGAAATCAGATTTCCAGCAGACTGAAAAAACAAAAAACAAAAAAGATAGAAATTATAATTGCCTATAACCAATTTTGTACATTATATCTTTTCCTTATAGAAAATAGCGAACAGATCTTTTTATCCTAACAGTGTAATATACTTGAAGAATTGTAAAAATTGAATTCCGAGCCGTTTTCGCTTTTACCGATGCCATCGCTGTCTTCGAAGCGGTCTTAACTGGAGCACTGAAAATAGCTGGCATCTTCATCTTATTCCGAAGCATTTGTTTGCTTCACTACAATTAAGTCGCGGGAACAGTAATAAAATCGTTTTTATCTCCCGTCTGGAGCCTCCTTATCATCTCTAGTTTAGCTTTTACGCAAGATTCCTCGCCTATATCTCGTCTGTGCACTATCTCTCCGTCACCTAGCAACACACTGCCACTGATTCAACATCCATTCATCATTATAGAATGAAGCATTTGGTTTGATTTGCTTAACATAATTACTGACAAAATCTGTTTTTGATAAGCTTGAAAATTGCAAAGAAAATTGAATTTGTTTAGAATCTAATTCACTGAAATAACCTTAATTGCCCATTAATCAATCAATAAAATTAAACAAAAACTTCTAATCCGAAACATGATAACATTTTAGACTGTCTGGATGTTTCTGGCTTGATTGCATAAAACATTACGTTCCCTGCGTAACTAATTTTGTGTCAAAAAAGTTACAAGCAGAATGCTAACCTGAAAACAATACCATATTAAGAAAAGCTAAAGTGACTTTCAAGTTTCACTCGATATGTAGAGGAAACATTTTTTCCCCCCTTCATCATGACTTTAACATTGTAAAGCAATTTTTATCTTAAATTTAAAATTGTGTGGAAATGCGAGAGAACGATTTTTTAAAATGATAAACTTGATTTAAATGCCAATACAACATTACACCCGGTTCATACTTTGTCAGTTATAAGATGGCCAATAGGCGGCGCATGCGTAGAAAGAATGAAAAATGCTGTTCGGTCGATAGCAAGTAATTGTCCCGACTAGATAACTACATGCCAGTGCAGAAGTCCGACTTCTAGCTCATATGAGGATGACACACACACGCTTTCACCGCCCCTTTTTACAGGGGAGGGGCACATTTACACACCTCGCAGATAGAACACAGAACTCGGGACGCCAAGATCACGAGGAAGACACGCTACCTCTGTACCAGGACGCCGGCATTCCTTCTTTATAGTTGCCTAATTTAGATATGCTGACCTTTTTATTTTATCTGTTCCTTTGTGTAAATATCCATTATGTTAATACGATACACAGTGGAAAAAATTCAGAAGCGCCAGAAATGCAATTTATAGCCAAACATAGAAGGCCTGAATATGTCTTATGAATTTGAGACAAACATAAATCAACCCGTGTATGCGCATGCGTTGCCTACTGGCCGTGTGTAAATCCGAGAATTAAGGGTCATTAAAATATGTGGTGGCCGAGATATCCTGCTTGGTAGAGCGTTGGACTCGTACTCCTTAGGTTACGAGTTCGAAACTCACCGAAAAAAAGATACTCCGAGTGCATGGCGGCTGGCGCTCGTTAAATCTGCTCGTGGTAGCAAAGTCCTCCATATCGAGAGTAATGTCACTGGGGGTACTGGGTCAAAGGCTATCTTTCTCTGTTCCAGATCTAAATTAATATCTGAGATGAGCGAATGAATATGCATGAATGAAGTCCGCCCCCTAAAAAAAGGTTGTGGCGTGTGTGTAGCTAAGTCGTACTCTTGGCCCTAGATGGCGCTACTTGTAAAACAAGAAACGTATATCTCCGGCTTAAAATCTGCTGATGTATCAGCGGGACTAGTCCATGGTAAGTCCCATAAGTAACAACAGCAACAGAATATATGGTTGAAATATTTATTACCTACTGATTTTCTTCAATTGTTTTTCATTTAGAGATGAAAATACTGCTTCATTAATGCAAACACAATACATTTTATATTAATTGTGTTTTTTATTATGAAGGATAATTTTATAAAATATTAATTTTATGCTATTAATTTGAAACTTATTTATACATGTGATGCGTTTATTATAGTGAGTGAAGTGAGCAATGCTTGTTGTGCAAACCTGAGAGTATAGCTATACAATACATCACATTATGGCAGCTTTAATCTAGGGATAATAGTACCAATAGCAACATAATATTTCCATAGAATGTAGCAGAAAGCTACAAAAACTCGCTTAATTTTTAATTAACAGGCATTTTAACTACCTTTGAAAGATTGATAGTGATATTTCTCCAGTTTTTAAGAGAATTTATGCAAAATTACCTTTTCTGTTGACTTATTTAAGTAATACATACGTACACTCTTTATTTATAGATTTTTCATTTCGATATAATCTCGACTTCCTTCGCGATGTAGTTGATAGAAACTATGATTTGCATAAAATTAGACAAATATTTCATAAAAATATTACAGTAGAATTATTTGAGAATAGAAATAAGGCTAGTGATATGTACTTTTTTGCTATAGTAAAAAGAAGAAAATTATTTAAAAAGAATTTTTTAACTGAGAAATGTTTAGCATTAAGTGATGGGAATTTATTGCTTTTATCAATTTTTATTTAATCTGAAAATTTTGGATTCCCTAACTTGCATTTGATAAATTATATCGTCCAGATTATAAAACACATTTAATAAAATGCAATTTAAAGAAGTAATTTTGTTTTTTAAGTTGAAAAAAGACGGAACGAAAATAAAAACACTCACAATATTGCTTTCAAAATGAAAATTATATCTACAAATCAAAAGAAAAAAATGCCGATATGTTTATGGAATTTTCTGGGGAATTTATCCTCATGTTGCCAATTAATGATTCTGTTCTTTAATTTCTATTTATTTTATTATTTGTCTTGAACTATTCAATTTTAGTCCACGGGCATTTAATTACTTTTGAACTAAGTTATATTATTTAAACCATAGAAACTTTACTATTGAACTTTTTTTATGTAGCAATGTAAATGGGATTTTTGGTAAGCATAAACATGTAATACATAAAATAGTTTATTCCCACTTTCCTTGAGTTAATAATAGTAATAAAATCTTTAATTCCTAAAATATTTTCAGAAATATATTCGAAAAATATTTATTGGTGTGATTATTATTTATTCATCATATTTATATTTAATACTGTGTTTTGAATTAAATTATAATTCCTAAGCAAGCAAATATTCTATGAACAGACCTGTGAATCATGTAATTAGAAATGCGAAAATTGAAAGTACAATCTATTCGAGTTACGTTCATAGCAGCAACTGATAAAATTTTTCCACAAATATTAATCAATACAAATGAAAATTGCATTTAATTTATAACAAATATATTGGGACTGGTAAAAGGGAACTTTTCCACACTAAGAATAGCAACTTAAATTGTCATTTCAAAACACAAACAAAAAAATAATAATAAATTTGGGGGGAGGGGAATTATTAAAATCAAAAATCGTACTATAAACATTAAAAGCATGTTCTTAAAAATACGCACTATAAACACAAATTTCATGCGGCTAGGAAAATATTCCGTTTCATAATAAAATTCAAAAACATGTAAAAACGATATTCGAATAATTTTCGTGCTGCCATCTATGAGTGAAATTAATAACAAACAAGGAATCCGTTTCTTTCATACTTTCATGATCATTCTCGCGTACTTTTTTCCCTTATTAAACTGCATTTTGATAAATAAAATTATAAAGTGAATGTTTTAAAAATTCGTAATGATTCAATTTAAAAGCTGGGTAACATATTTTGTGCAATTATATTTAAATGATGTTAGTTATTTGTTATGAAATATTTTTAATCCTAACTCTTTTTTTTTTTCCTTCCTTCTTTAGAGTGACGACGAACAAGAAACTTCGTGAGACGGTTGCCTTGGAGTTGAGCTTCGTCAACTCCAACCTGCAGCTGCTCAAGGAGCAACTGGCGGACCTCAACAGCTCCGTCAATATATACCAGAACAAAAGGTACTTCACTAAGCACAAATGATGCAATGTCTGCTTCACTAGCTTGTAATCCTTTTTCCTGAATATGTGTTGTGTTTGATAACATCTGCAGTTTTTTCACGAAAATAAATGAAATTGTTTTATTTTATTCTGAATATAAGTAATTTTACTAAAATTTAATGGTTGTAGAAGGAAAAAAAATGAGATAAAGAAAATCAATTACCCAGAAATGCAATGCTCTATAAGTAAATATTTTTATCATATTTTTAAGTCAAAAATTCAATATTGAAATTACATTTTTTAAGTCTAGAATCTTATTTTTACGTTTTAAGAATGTACTGTAACAATTTTATCAATTTAAAAATTTTAAGAAAGCCTTGTTGTACCAAGATTCAATGAATAACAAGCATGTTGCCATTGTTTCAAACTTTGTTGCCATGTTAAATAACGTGTCAACAAAATTTTCTTCTCTCAATTTTCATAAACTCGAAAATACTTCTTAGTGTAATTGCATCGTATGATTCTGATTATTTATATTAAAGTATTTGAAATTACATAGAATGTTATACAAATATTTTATGAATGAGTTATTTATTAAGATAGTAAATCACAGTATGTCTTAAAAACTTGGCTTCTCTGCTTTTTTTTTCTTTTAAAAAAAACACGAATAACATTTGAGAAGGGATAATCAACTGCTTTATTAAACACAAAAACAAAAATGTACAACTATGCAGTAAAAACCGATGAAAGCGCACCTCTTTAGATTTTGTCATATTTTATATCATGAATTGAATAGCGCTAACATATAAGAAATATTTCAATTTTTCCATAGTATTGTTCAACCGACATAAAGGTACATAATGATTGTAATAGATTTCAAAAAAGGCATTTTTTAAAACATATATTCAAATTTTATTTTATACAAAAAACAAGGAATCATGGGTGCTTTTAGAAATGTATATAGGATGTCATGTTTTTCATTTATGCTTTTATTTAATTAACAGTACTCCTCAAGTTGTGCCAATGATTCCTTTAGGACTTAAAGAGACTAAGGAGATCGATTTTAGAGACATTTTCAAAGTAAGTGTACCTAATTTGAATGTGATCACGAATTAGAAGAATAATTTTTTTCTGTGCTTATATTAATTTTCTTAAATAATTGATGCGCATTTTTAACACATTTATACTATATTTCCTACGATTTCTTTAGTATACAAATTGTTGTTAATGCTCATGCATATAAGTAATTGTTGACTTACCTGTCAAACAAAAGTGATAAAAGAATCTTTGTGGAGCATAAAATACTTTTGAAATCTTATACAATTGTTAAACTTGTATCAGTTATAGCGAATATATCATATTAGGCCTGAAAAAAATGAAATATATGAAGTTTCTGAAAGATTCAACTAAATATTCGAAAACCACATAATCAACAAAGGTTGGGAAAACCTATAATTAGAAATACAAAACCAGATATAATCGTCGAAATATTAAAAAAATCAGTCACTGGAAAATCGTCAGCTCCTTTCTAGAAACAATCGGTCAATTTTAATGAAAGCTTATTCATTTAAATAACTTTTGAATGAATCTACAACTCACCATATTGAGGTTCTATGTAAGAAATTTAATTTTTTGTTTGAAATGTATACGACTGCAATCGGTATCATAAAAATTTCGGGGATAATTCGATGTTATACTTCATGAGAATTTTAGAACTTGTAATTAGTCATTAAATATAGAAAACTTCTTGGAAATTGTACCACCTCTTAGAATGTTTCTCTTTTCTTTTCTTTTTTTTTTCAAATGAATTTTGAAGTGTGTGTGAGCATGTAAATCTTTCAAAAATTACTTTTTTATTTGGCATTTTTTTCATCGCTTTTCCATAACTCGTTAACTGTTAGAAATGAGACTAGGTATGACGTGCTGTTTTATATTCCACATAAAACCTTTTATTATCTTTTTTTTTTTGAAAATAAAGTAAAAAATCATTTTGTTTCGATAAATAATACATTTAGAGCACCTTTTCATGCCTTTAAATGGCTATAAACAGCAATCTAATAACATTTATTGAGTGATAAAACATTATATTTTTTTACTTTTTTTTTGCAGGACTTTATTCTAGAACACTATAGTGAAGATAGTAGTAAATATGAAAAAGCCATTAAAGAATTCATGGACATAAGACAGGTAAATCATTGTACTTTTCCAAGCAGTAGATTTATCGTGATTCTTCGTTTATTATTAATACTTTTTCATGAGAGGAAAAATACGCATTTTAAGAATTTCCTAGAAGAAACTAAAAATTAAAAATATAACCAATCTTCAAAAACCACTGCATAGATATCAATATTTTTACAGTTTCTACTAAATCTTATATGAATTTTGCATTTCATTTATTTTTATAATCAGACAGTTTAGAAATTCGTGTTTGACGCAATAGTGATACAATTACCTTTATGAAATTATGTAATATTGATTTAAAAAATGTAATATTTTACTAAACTATTGTAAAATGAAAATTATTCTCATGTTTTTGCTAATAAATGTTTTGAAAATTATTATAGTATTTTAACTATTTTTGTCATTATATTTATCTATTTATACTTATTATATTTGCTATTTATTTTGAATTTAAATATATTGTACTTAATATTATGTACACTTTTACAAAGTTTATTTTAAATAAGTTTTAAAAAAATAGAAAAACAATAAACAAAAAAATTTCATGGATGCAAATTTAAAAGACAAATTTGGTGAAATTCCAGTATGAAAGTTTGAAATTTTCGAAGAGATAAAATGAATTAATCTAAATCTGTTTTTCTAATTGATAAATAATATTTACTAATTTGAGAGATATGATTACTTTATATTTCTTTATTTGGCTATTTTTATGGTTAGTGTTTTAATTTTATTCAAACTTTTTTGTAATCTAAGAAATCAAAGACAATTTTGGAATAACCTTTTTATTCCAAAGCACACTGACAGAATTAAATACACTTATCAAATTTATATAAAGAAGCCTCATTTATATATCTGTCAAGAGATTTGTGTAAAATGGCTCAAGAATGAAGAAGAAAATATATGAGCAAAATTTTGGGACATAGTTATAATTATTACAAATTGAATGATACCGGGTGTCCAAAAAGTTCCCGTACTCCAAATTTAAAAAATCATTTTCCATGATTTTTTTTTCAAGTATATTAGATTTTACCATACAAGTAATGAAACCATGGACATGCTTGAAGCTTTTTTCGGCGATCGACTTATCTCAAAAAATATTTGGCCACCTCGACCCCCTGATCTGACCCTCCCGGACTTTTTACTGTGGGGATATTTAAAGGACAAAATTTATGAAGGTGATCCTCAAACAATACACGATTTGAAAATCGCAATTACCAAAAGGATACAAGAAATCACTCCTAGCATGTTAAACTGCGTTTCGAAAAACATGCGCAAACGAGTTCAGCTTTGTCTCCAAGAAAGGGGTGGTCATTTTAAACATTTATTATAAATGTAAGTTCAGTATTTTTTCCTTAGTCATGTTAAAAGTGCTTTTTATCATTGGCATAAAAATAATTCTTTTTAAACCTATTGTTTTTGTAAAATAAATTCACAAATCATCAGTACGGGAACTTTTTGGACGCCCTGTATATAAACCATGTGTCATTCTCAAGTTAAATTTAATCACTTAATAATTGTTTAGCATAATTATTGTTAATTGTTTAAACATAATTATTTTTAAAAAATGATATGGTATTAATAAATTGCTATAGGGTTCTGAAAATGGCAATTAAATCTTATAATTAAATATTTAAAATAAAACTGAAAGAAATTATACCTTTATAGCATATTTTGAGTATAAATAATATATTTCTGATTTATGCGCAATCAGGTAGACATTCAGTTAAACAAATCTGTAATCGCCGTCTGACCTACCGTGAATGTTAAGAACCATAGAATTGAAATAGTGATATATATATCAGCTCTATTTTAAGAACAGTATTATGAATCGAATATATTCATTTGATGTTTTACGAATCCAAAATAAAATGTTCGGAAATTTTCAATAGACTCTTTTGCATCTTGAAAGGGGAAAAAAAGGATAAGCATCTGTTAATAATAATTATTCTTTTTTTTTTCCTTCTATTTTTTCGCGTTATTTATCGTAATATTTTAAATTAGCCCCTGGCAATTTGTATTCTATTAATTCTACAGTTTCAAATAATTCCAAAGTCACGATATCGGTATTGAGCCTCGCATTCTTTTCTTCTTACATTCTCTTCTCACATTCTTTTTTCTGCATCCAAAACAACATAATGTCGAAACTTTATGTCGTGAGAATGAATTACTTTATCATCATAACGAACACAAATGAATCGTGATTTGATGATACTACGTATAAGAGAGAAAGGTGGAAGCAGTGTTTTATTGTATTGATTCTGGATGATCACGCCTTAACGGAATATCATTAAAAAACTCTAGAAGTACAAACATGCTTAAAGATTTTTCATTTCAAATGTGACTGTTTTACAGCTGTTAAATATATATCCAAGGGTAAAAAAAATAGAAAAAGAGAGAATATTATATATATATATATATATATATATATA
>JAOUZG010018166.1:3113501-3124673 GCA_026289955.1 Argiope argentata | reverse complement strand
AGAAATATAATTGCTTTTATAATTATTCTCTTTCCCTCTTAGTTGAGAGAGAGAATTATATTTATTTATTTATTTTCCTTCTGCAACTTGTAGGCTGTGCGGACACCCACAAGAGATCACAATGGCGTCAAACTCCTGTTCGGTTACTACAATTTGCTCTATTTTATCGACAGGCGATTTTTCCCTCCACACAGAAATATGGGAATCTTTTTTGAGTGGTAAGTTTTTACGGTGCACGCATTTACTGCCGATAGAGAAACAGATGCTCGTTTCTTTTGTGTTTCTCCGAGAATAAGATCTCATGAAATAAATAAATGAATGTAGTGAATGTACGCATGTTTTAATGTACGAATGTTTCCTTATATTAATTCTATATTGACTGAATGACTCCAGGTTTGACTCCCTGACTGGGGTGCCGAGTACACAAAAGACGATAGCATTCGAGAAGGCCAGCGTCCTCTTCAACATTGCTGCTCTGTACACTCAAATCGCTGCCAAACAGGTAAAAAAAAACCATTCTTCCATAATTTGTATTCGCCTGTCTATCTATTGCCAGTACAAGCCGAATAGAAAGTATTATAAATAATTTTATTCCTCTAATAGGTATTGAATTTTCAAGAATATTCTTTTCAAATGCAGGATATTCTGACATAAATAATTTTAAAATAACTGATTTATATATTTATTTTGGGAAATGCAAAATTGAGACTCAAGGGTTGATTTTCCCCGTGTCTTCTTGAGAAGGCAATTAGTGCCCTTATAGAATCCATAATCAAAAAGTCGACAATCCAGTATCTAATTTCAACTAGATTTTATTAAATGCTGTTTATGAATAAAAATTTCTGATTATGTATTGCATTTATATTATAATAAAAATTATGTTGATAATCGATTTGTGAGTTTTTTAACATATTTCCTCTGCCGTTGTAAATATTTCATTTGAATAAATGAAATAATATAATAATAGCATAACATGTACATGTCTTTATTTATCTCTACTACTACGAATAAAAAAGATATATGCATGTGTATGTGTCGGATTATTTGACTAAAACGACCAAATTTCACTTATACATGCCTTGATGAGTAAAAAAGTGTCCACCTTAGAGCGGTTTGTTAAAATTTTTAATTATTTAAAAATTAAAGAAAATTTTAAAAATTCCCCAACATAGCTTCCGAAAATATTACAGCACAAAAATAACTTTTAAGTTATCTTAAAATTTAAAAAAAAAAAATCCTTTTATTGATATCAAAGTAAGAGCCATGCACATTTTTTCATGAATATCTGAATTTTTCTGAATTTGCAATTTTTCAATATTTGATGAAATTTTGAAAGCGATTTGAATTTTCCATGAAACTTAGAAATTCAAATCGTTTTCATTATTTCACCAAATATTAAATAATTTGATTTTCTTCCATTGTTGAAAGTTAAAAAAGAAGAATTCTTTTTAGGATTGCACATGATAATCTATGATCATGATAATCCTGTAATCTATGAGCAGGGTATATGTAGGATAATTAAAATAATATGCTTTAATGGCTTGGAAATTTTTAATTATGAACACAAAAATCTATCTTGAACAATTTAACTGAAATCAAATATATCCTCTGCTTCCGAAGAGCAATCTAGTATCCAGAAGCATGTGAAACAAACATAGAAAATGTAATGTTATGATTTTCACTTCCTAAAACATCGACATGCTCGAGGATAAATTCCATAAAAAGGGTTTATATCATCATTCTCAGTGAAATTCTAGAAATTAAGTCTAGTTTTAAGATGGTGCACTGTTCGTAGAATTTCTAGAATGACCGTTTAATGAATTTAAATTAACACTAGAAGACTTCAAATCTAAAAATTGGTATTTTTAATTATATAATTTGTATTTCTTATCTTCAAAACTTATATCTGTTAGAGGCTTGCTCTTTATTTAAAGAATTTGTCAAAAACATTCATTCCTACAGATAAAATATTTTTCTCAGATGTTGTTTCCTTTCATTTTCATTACAAATGTACACAAGGTTTTACGGTTTGCTCTTTTAATCCAACAAATAGTTGAGTGATTTAAAAAATCGATTTTCATTTCCTCTCAGGACCGCCTCACCAGCGCCGGAGTGGACGCGGCAGTGGACAACTTTCTGAGGGCCGCCGGCATGTTTCGATACATCCGCGACAACTTCAGCAACGCCCCCAGCATGGATCTCTCCCCGGACACCCTGGACACGCTCATACAACTCATGCTGGTGAGCGAAGGAAACATTCTCATGAAACATATAAAGGATGTTATTTGGGAACCTCAACATCCTTCCATCTCTAAAATAGCGGCAGTTATTCAGGAAAATAATATTTAAATATATAAAAAATGACTATACGCTATGCTATGAGATTACCTTTAGAGGCAAAATTTAGAGTTAGATTTTCTTTGTAAAAAATGATATGAGCAAAAAAAAATCCATTCCAAAATTTCATTCTTCGAGCCAATTATCGTTTGGTTAGAAAAAATACATTTTATAGCTTAAAAAAGAACGCATGAAGTACATATTTTTTTTATTTTACAATTTTAGAAAGATTTTACATAGTTTCTACAGTTGTACTGCTTCGAAATATTGCATCTTATGGCGACTTTCAGTGCCACTGTCAATGCACTTTCAACAAGAATAATAAATGAACCAAATTATGAACGAGTTCTCCTTTCTTTCATTTTTCGTCGATTTTTTTGAAATAGTGATTTAACAAATGCATATTTTTTTGTGCTTTATTATAGAGATTGACTTTCACAAGATGACTTTCCTTATTAATCACTGATACTGTAGAATTTCAAAACAATTTTTTCTCTGCACTTTTACCATTTTCGAGATAAAACGCTAATTCGGAATTTCGCCAGTAGATGGCACTGTGTTCTTATTATGTATTTTACAATTATTTTGTTAAGTTTTGGCACCATTTTTATTACTATAAATAAACAAGAAACTCAGAAAATCTGATGAATTGAATTGATTCTTATATCAAGTGACCTCTTGCAGGCCCAGGCTCGTGAGTGCCTCTTTGAGAAGCTGGTCCCGGGAGTGGAGAAGTTGGGCCTTCAGACCTGCCTGGAAGTGGCGCAAGAAGCAGAACAGGTAAGCATGACCACAGGCATCTGTATTTTCATGATTTTAGAATGAAAGCATGCTTATGTTGCCTGTCGTTCTTTTATGACAGCATGAGAGTATATAATATAGCATAAGAGTACGGATAATAATCCATGTATATAGTCAGGATTATTATCCGTATTGAACAAACTAGGAAACACTATTAGTACTTTTATATTACCAGAATTATCATCCATATTGATCAAACTAGGGAATATTATTAGCACTTTTTAAATGGAGCAATGCATCCATTAGAGCGTACGTATAACAATACTAAAAGAATACATATACAAGCAAAGTTCAAAATTGGAAACTTTGCAGTTTCTTTCCCATTAAACTAAAATTGCTAAAATCACATCTTCTTACTATAATATACGAAGTAGTTATCTGAATACTGAAATCCAGTACAATGAAGATACTCTATAATTTTTTACATTAATGATCCAATCATATACTCAAATCACTGCAAAGGGATAGCCTAGATAGTAGAACTAGATTGAAACTACTTAGATTTGGGATAATTATATGCATTGATATCTTTTTTTTACTATAGATGAATAATTAGTTGCCGTATGTATCTAGTATCAAATAATTGGAAATCTGCATTCTGCATCTTTTATATATTATATGTGGAGATATGTCTGAATTTATCTAGCATATATATGCACCATTATTTTGGTTGAATCTTAACCGATCAGGATACAAATTTTAGATGAACTTCAATTTATTTTGCCACAGGAGACATGACTTGTATACAAGGACAAAGGTTCGTTCATTTCACAGCAGAACACAAGAGCTAAAATGAGAGTTTATACATGGATAATTCTTTTAAGTGTACTTAATAGCGGTTTCTTTGATTCATATCGATTTAGGAAAAGAAATCTACGATATCTTTGAAATGTGTCGTCAACGTTAAGGATTTTAATCCCTTCGTTCGAAATGCCGGAACTCAAAAAGCAGCAATTCTTTTGGTGTGCATGTAAGAATAAAAAAGACATTTTTTAAAGTGAGATTTGGAGCAGAAAATAAGAGCAAACTCTAGAATAAAATAACAACTGACTAGTTTAACACCAAAAAATAAAATATTAATTAATATCATAAATTAAAGTAAGTGTTTAGTTTAACTGTATTAAAAGTTCCGTTGTAAAGGGGCTATTTTGGGACGGACCTCGTAATTATAAACCACGGTCAGATGACGAGGACGACACCTGAACTGGAGCCCCCTCTTAATATCACACTAGCTGGAGGACGTTTGACACTGACGGATTTAGCATACAACAGACCCCCTCAAACGACAGTTCTTCGATGGAATCGGGTCTCGACCCTAAAACCTTGCAGTTCCCGAGCCGAAATTTTACCACCAGGCCACTGCAGCCCTTAATTAAAATAAGAGATAACATTACGTATATCTTTCAATGTAAAGTCTCCATTCTCATGCTGCAAATTCAGCTTCCAGAAAATATATAAATACTTCATAATACTATTCCATTCCATTAGGCCTCGAAATGATTGCAATAAACACCTGATTATTACAACAAATTATTTCGTGCGTCCGTTTCAGGTGTCTAGTGTGTACCGAACCGTCCACAAAGTGATGAGCAGCAGTTCCGTCAAGGACTACGTGCCCTACTCTTGGATAAGTTTGCTCCTGGTCAAATCGGAGCACTACAGAGCACTGGGACATCACTACGCAGCAGTGGGACTCTTGGAACACAACGGTGAGAATTTTCCAGGAGCTTCCTCGATTTTTATGCAATACAACGTGCGTTTAACCATGTCCTATAACAATAACCATAATCTTTTCAGATATAAATCAAATAAACACGTTTTTATTCAATTCCTACTATCAGTCCACACTCTTATACCTTATTCAAATTTTCAGTCGTTAATAAAATACTTTTTATTCGTCCTCTCAAGTTTAAATACATTTTTTCAAATTTGTAGTGAATAGCACTCGATGTTAATACAGTTTTTCAAATATTAAATCATTATTTTTTATTAATTAATTATAAACAAGCTTTCCCATCAAAATCTTCATTTCCCCACTGCCAAATGAGTAATACTTCAGTTGTTTCTCCCCCCTCTCACACACACACACACACACACACACTCTAGGTTAGGTTTAACATGTTTTCGACCGATTATATCAAAACGATTCTGTTTAGTTTATTGGTGTTTGATGCATTTAAAAATAAATATTTTTAGTTAATCCATTTTTCAGATTCATTTTGAAGTACTTTTTAATTAAAACAAAACAGAATAAAGGAAATTAGGAATTTCTAATCTGTGTCGCGTTATCCCAACTGGGGTAGAAAATTCACGGATTTACGTTGCCCCGATTAGCGTTGAAAATTCCCTTATGAGCAGTGTGTTCAGATTTATTTCCTAACGGATATGGACGATTTTGTTTTGACCAAATAATTTTTTGATCAATTGTTTATATTAATTGTAATTATTTAATAAAAAGTTACTAAAATAAAAATTTTCTTTGTTGACCTAAGTAAGAATTGACTTTAAATTTTTGTACATGATTTGTTTTAAAGACAGTGAATGATTTTGTCTGTTTTCACTCTCTGTCTGTATAATAATAAATGGATATTATGTGATTTTTTTTTCGTTTATCTTTTCTTTTCGAAATTTGTTTTAAAAAATAGAATTTTCAAAAAAAATGACTTATTTTTTGTGAAGTACCCGGAATTCGAATGCCGATTAACCATGAACTAATACTTTGTTTTTTTTAGGTGAGCTTGACAAGGAGGCAGAAGCCTACCTGGAGTACGTGCATTGCCCCGATGCCAACAACATTTCGACGTGCATCGACATCCGGGTACCGCACACGACTGAGGAAAGGCGGCAACTGGGTGAGCACACTTCTTTTTAACACCAGGGAGCATTACAATCCGAATTATATCTATCTTCTTGAAGGGCGCTGCCTTTATCTTTCATTAAGGAAAAAAGTGTGTAAATCGTGGCTAATTCGCTTAATGAATTGATTCCTGAAATTATACTAAATAAGAAAAACACTAGATCATAAAATAAAAGTTTACTTCTATTGAATTTACTAAAATATTGAACGCAAATGTTTCTGTCAGCTTTTTAAATATAAATAATAAAAATTAATGCGCTATATTAATTATATAATTAATTGTGTAATGATTTATTATTAATGTATTAATAAAATTAATGCATCAATAATCAATTCGTCTTTATGCGAAGAAATTCAATCAAGATGTTCCTAAAAAATGTTTCAGGGGATTTTTGTCTGTTTCTTCCTTTATGGTGCAACTCTTAAGTACACTATATAAATCATTCCAATGACTTAAATTTTTGTGTGTTTTTGTTTATGCGATGTCTGTCTATCTATGTAGAGAAGGATTTTTAAAAAAATTTCTTCAACAAAAGTTTTTTTTTTTTTTTGAGGATTTTTTCCCCCCTGGAGGATTTCAAAACCCATATTAAAAATATTGATAGTCTCTTCATAATGTGATTTTAATTCAAAAATGACTTATTATTATAATTTTGAAATAATAATGTGGTAACATCTAATGTAAAAAAAGAAAAGAATAATAATAATTAATTTTATTAATTATTATTATTTTTCTTCAAATGTTTTTTTGCCAAATGTTTCAATGTAATAAAAATGTAAATGCTTTAGTTTCTCACTATAAACATTGATGAATTGTTTTTATTTGTTAATTAGTTATTATAACCCTTTCAAGGGCCATGGGAAGTATACTTCCCACCAAATTTATCAATCTCCGAATGAAATTATATAGATTGGGATAAGTTCTAATGCATTTTTTAGTAAGACAGAAACTTATGTACTTCATTTCCTTATCTCACACAAAATGCCGTGTTTTTATTTGTCTCTTAATTATTAATTAACCAAATTAATTAATAATTCAAATAAAATTTATCTATTAAGTTAAATGAATCACTTTTCTTATGCCAATCTCAATTCTAAAAATATTTTAACATATCATGACTAGAAAGAATTGGCCCTCTAAAGGGTTAATCACATTAATTAATAAACCAAATCAATTTTTTGGATGAATTTCTTATTTTAAATCAATCTCGCAAATATTCGAATATATTAAAAAATAAAGAATTATTTTTATTTTTCTCGTTTTTTTGTTTATTTTTCATAAAAGTCGAACGTATCTACCTACAAGGGATGAAGCTGAAAATAGATTGAAGGAAGCGTTTGAGAGAAGTACAAGAAAAATGTTTGAACTTTGATATATTACCACATAAATAAAACAAAATATATAGTGCTCTATAAACATAACATAGTGATATAAGAATGTAATATGTAATAATGATATTACTCCTATTTCAAATAGGAAAAGTGGTTTTGTGTCCATTTTGGCCTCAGAAAACAGAACAAGTAAAGAAAGGTTCAAGATTTGGAATTTTATAAATCACGTGATAAAGAGCAGGGGATTCGATATTTTAAACTAAGTGAGAACAAATGAAAAAAACAAAAAATTATTACTGGTTAATATTAAGCCTGGGAAAGTAATAACCTCCAATCTTGTCCTACCAATACAAGCCAAATAGGATTTACACAACGAATAAAAATATCTTAAATCTTAAATTAAATAAAAATATCTTATCAACGAGCAAACAATATCTTAAATTATATCATATAATAAAATGAATATTAAACTTATCAATCTGCTAGTAGTTTGTTTGTTAACTAAAGTGAACTACAAGACAAAATTCAATTATTTTCTCTAAAAAGTTCATGACTAATATGAGACTGGTTTTGATCATTTCCGAAAAGTTAAAAAATTGCCGTATTGCTACTTGAAAACTGTTAGTTGATCTTTCTCAGACTTATTGGATGCTTTGTTTCACTCCTCATTCGTCTCTCCAGGTAAGGCTCACTTGCGGGCCTCCCTGCTGCTGCACGAGGAGGGTCTCCGCCTTCACCGCATGTGTCGCCAGCTGAGGCAGATCGACAACCTGCAAGAGAGACTGAGGATGGCCCACGACGCCTCTCTCGACCGATATCAGCGGTGCGAGCAGGAGGATGATTTCCAGGAGATACTCGACGCACCGCCAATACAAGGTAAGGTCCCCTTGTAAAGATTCAGTTCCCTAGCCCCGAGATACCTGTTGACCACTGTAACGTTCCCTGGTTCCCACATTTGATAATTGGCATTTCCAGCCGGCTTTGTCATCAACTGGGTAACACCCTCACATTGTTAAATGACTCTATACTACCAGATGGAGGATCCTCTCCCCCTCCGTCGGGTCATCTGGCTATTAATTGGGACCAGATAAAGAACCACGCTTGCATTTTTTGCCTTTCCAAAGAAAGAAATCGTATCGTATAAGTGAAAGAGTGCCAAACCCTTCCTATGTAAATCTTTATTGTTTTCATTGTGAAGGCTCAGCTACGAAGGGGGATCACTAATGAACATTCCCTCGGTCGATATTTTTTCTGAATAGCTGTTGGATACCAGGGAGCTCAAGTGCACCAATGAAAAAATGGGAGACGCAATTTTGTCAGAAAATAAAATGCGAGATCTTTTGGAAGAGAAAGAGTTATTTGGAGAATAGTCGTTGTAAAGGAGGTGAGAGAAACTTTGTGTGATTCGGGCTTTTGAGTTAAGATCCACCCGATGAAGATCGGTGGATTCCTAGAGCTACCCCTGTAGTAGCCTGATGCGCTAACAGCCTGTAAACTTTTCTTGTGAGGTTGTTTCTCCAAAATTAATCGAGGAACCATTCCGGGGATAACTGTTAAATGAGATGTAAATATTATCAGTCGTATTAATCTAGATGAGAACGAGTTGTTCTTATGTACATAAGGCTGTAAATAAAGAAATTGTCTTTAAAAGCTACCCTCTTATTTGATCGGACAGGATCGTGTTATTACACTCTTTTTCTTGCGTTTGAAGGCAATGTCCTGTCATATTATTCGCTACAAAAATATCTTACATTTTTATCACATTCACTATTAATTTAGGTTTCACAATTAATTCTTTAAAGTCACATTCTTAAAGAATACGTTAAAATACTGCCAAGATTCATTAATTATATCTGAAGTAAGATGGAAATTGCAAATAAGAATATCAGGATCGTATAGAGTTCTAAATCAAATTGTATTCTCGTGGATCTTTTTATACAGAATGAAAACGTCATCTAAAAATAATAGGGTAAATATTTAAATGGGTGCTGTATTCTTGCGATTTCAGTATTTTTACCACGTTTATCGCCACATTACCACTCAGTTAACATATCACATTTACAAAGAATATATTTATCGGGGAAAAAATTTTCTTCTGAGACGGCTATTAGTCGCTTAATTATAATTGTATTTCCATCTTCAATAGCAAAAAAATTATGAAATGTTCAGCTTTGTCTCTTTTTAGTTATGTTGTTCACAAGCTTTCTCTACTTTAGACTCTCATCAATCTTCATATACAAAGAGTACTTTAAAGATATTCAGACTATATATAAAAAATTCCAGCCAGAAGAATGTTTTGTAAAGGCTATATTTTGTAAATGAATTGATGAATGTTTTATGAAATCTTAATTTTTACATAGTTTAATACGGAAGTCTGAAAAAAATTTGCAAACAAGGTTGAAATCTATTTCTATAGATTTGTACTGATACACAATATACATGTAATAAACATTTATTTCATTTCCCGGTTTATTATTTTACTTACGTTATCAGAATTCATATAGCAATTCTATTTTTTAGAATCCGAACATTTATAAACTAATAATTGAAAGGGTAAAAATGCTAAATGAGGGATTTTTATCTCTCATTTATCGTACATCGACTTTACAATTTTATTTAATTTACAATAACTTCTCAGCTTTTAAAAAGAAAGTTAGTCTTAATTGTCATTTAAATTATAGTTAGTGTTTTCAACTCTGTAATGTCTCCTTCTTTATTACAGCGGCTACTAAATATCAGCTGACACTTATGCCTCCCGAATTCAACGAATACCAAGTGGACGACCTTTTCCACGACCTGGTGAGACGGTGTTTTCCACTATTCCTCTTTGCATTGCAATCGCAGATCAAGTCAATATAATGGCATTGTGTTTCTCATGCATCTCTTCTAATCCTTCTCTGGCAGGGCCCTCTGAAGGTGTTCAGCGCCCGGCGTCAGTGGACGGCGGCCAGGACGGCCCACCTGAGGAAGGGCGCAGACGAAAATTTTGGATTCAGTGTGAGGGGGGACGCACCCGTTATCGTCGCGGCTCTTGATGATAGAAGTATAGCTCAGGTGAGAATTGATATTTTACATTCTTTAATCCGAATGTGTGGCGATTGGCGCTCGTTAAATCTGTTCGTGGTCGCAAAGTCTCCATATCGAAAGTAATATCAGTGGGGGGTACTGGGTCAGAGATGATCGTTCTCTGTTCCAGGTCTAAATTACGATCTGAGATGTATGAATGAATTTGCGTGAATATAATCCTAAAAAGGATTGTAACGTGTGTGTAGCTAAGTCGTACTCTTGGTCCTAGATAGCGCTACTTGTAAAACAAGATATGCATTTATCCGGCTTAAAATCTGCTGAAGTATCAGCGGGGTTTGTCCATGGCAAGTGCCATGAGTAACAACAACAACAACATTCTTTAATGGATATCTCGTTCCTCATTATGAACTAACCGACTTGGCAACAATTTTACTCGCCTAAAATACCGATTCAAAAAAATCAATTATGCCTTTCACGAATAATTTATTATTCAGGGTTCTGTTAAAAATGTAATTTTTCATTTCAAATTGTGATAACCTTTTGGGGGGAGGGGGTTAACCTTGCAATTTTTCGATTCATTTAACTGCTACCCGCACTTTGCCGGTGTCAATCTCATTTTATATTTCCTCGTGCAAGTTATTTATTTAATGTCAATTTTAAAATGGTACTAGGCATATTATAACCATGATGAGTAAAATGAATTAAAATATGAATATCAAAAGAATTAAAGATATGAACAACCATAGTACCTGAGCTCACCAGATAAATTTCTATTATATATATATATATATATATATATATATATATATATATATATA
>JAOUZG010018166.1:3099346-3113401 GCA_026289955.1 Argiope argentata | reverse complement strand
TATATATATATATATATATATATATATATATATATATATATATATCACCTGACAGATTTTACCAAAAATTTGATGAAATGAAAAAGGAACTAAAATTCAATGGACTCCCCCCCCATAACTTTAAACAATATAAGATAAATGCATAAATATGTGCATCAATATTTAAAAACGTTTCAATCGCATTGTAACAAAAAAATTGCTACAAATTATGCAAAAAAGCATTTTTGAAATTTATTAAAATTTGTTTCATGGCTAGCTGTTTATCCATCATAATAATAGTATTAATGAATCATGTCGATGATATTTGACGGACGGCATCTTATCACACTAAATTAAAGTACTATTTTAAATTATACATGTTCACCAAAGAGCTTTCTGATTTCTTAGCTATGCACGCAGAATGGTAAAATTAATAGGCAATATCCATCAAAAGTGAAGGGCGCGGGGTGATAGGCATTTGTTCGTGAATTGATTAAAGAACATACACATTCATATAAATAAAAAAAATGCAAAATTGATTCTTTGATTGGAATTGGTGACACTTTTCTTTATCCTATAAAAATCCACAATATTGCAGTATAGTGGTGTATTGGGATTTTTTAAGGAACTCTCCGGTTTTAAATACATTATTTTTATTCTTCACAAACACAGCTAACATTACAAAATTCACAAACACATATTACTACAGACACATATATAAAATTAGGTTAAAGAACAGTATGGTAGAGGGTTTCCACGGTTTCGAGCCGAAAACAGTCGGTGTCAGCGTAAGATAAGATTTTTCCGTGCGCAAGTTTTGGGCATGGAAAAAGGTCGACCTCAGATTGTAGGCCTGGCGTTCAATCGATTGTCTTCTGCAAAACACCACAAGAGGGCACTCTGTGCTCAAGGAGAAAAAATAGTGCTATAGTAGTAATTTTTTTTTAAAAAAAAATAAGAAATGATTGGAAACAAGGGGCCATTCAGGGCATACCTAGCGGGTCATGAACATTTATAGGAAATAAAAATTTACGAATTACGAAATTAACTAGAGGTTATAACTAAATGTATAATTCTCTGACATTTATTATTTTAAATACATTTATCTGAGAAAAAAAAGTGGATAGCAATTAATTTGAGCATTAACAAACATTTGAGATGATTTTTGATTCAATTTTAAGATCCTCCTTTCCTGGATAATATCTCATAGAGTATTTAGTGTAAAATGCCCGTGTTTTGTTAAATTTTTAATTATATAAAATTCTAATTTAAAAAAAAAGGTTTAAGTCACTATGGTATCTACATTTTCCTTCTTCTTATTTACATATTCTAATATACGTACCATATTTGATAGTGTTAGGGCTAACGGGCTTTTTAGAAGAAGATCAAAAGAGGGAGGGGCAAAATTTGTAGGGAGGGACAAATGAACCACCTTTAATCCAACCATCTTCTGGCTGTATAAATGAAATTTCAAATAATTATTACTAACAAAAGCGAATTTGCCGACGTTTTGCTACAGGGGGTTCGTGTCCCGGCTCAGGCATGGTTGTTCTTTATCTGTTCTATCTGTGAAATGTAAATATGCCCCCATGTGAAAAGGGGTTGTGCAAGCAAATGTGTTGCGTGACTACCTGAGACGTACTCTTGGCCCTACTTAAGACAAGAGACACATTCTCTGCTTAAAATCGCAGTGACGGTGTAAGCAGAGAGTGAGTCAACGAGCTTGTCTACGGCAAGTGCCGTTTAAAAAAAAAATAGAATTTTTTATCTTATCCTTTTTTAAGCTTTTTTCCCCCTCCACCAAATGATCCTTTTTATTTCCGTTCAATAAGTGTATAACTTTCTCGCGGAATATTTATTCAATTTCGCTACTTTTTCAGGAGGCTGGTATGAAGGAGGGTGACTTCATCGTGTATATCGGCAACGTGGACACCAAGTGGATGGGCCACGAGGAGGTGGTTCGACTCATCCGGGAAGCGGGAAACGAACTCACACTCAAGGTGGTCACGCCCATCGACCACGACTACCTCCACCCGAAGAGCAACGGCTCCTCCACCGCCAGCAGCCCGGCCTCCAACGCCTCCACCCTCAGTTCCACGGATCTGAGCCGGGTCCACCTCCGCAGCAACTCCAGTCCCTTCTCCAAGGACAAGAGGCGACGGGCCACGTGGAACTTCTTCCGGCGCAGTCAGTCCAAAGAGAGGCAGTTCCCCATCATCAGTGATGTGGTCTACAGATAGAGAGTGTCTTCCAAACGACTGAATTGGCTTCGCAAAAGGAGGTGCTCTTTGGAACTCAGATCTTAAAAAATAATCGGTCGAATGATTTTTTGAAACCACTCTAGCATTCGTTGAAATATGCAGCTTCCCGCAAAATAATGAAGTTATATGAATAGTCATTTATTTTTGAATATGAATGTAATTATATGAATTATCAGTTGTTTTAAGTTATATGAATAGAACGTGAATCTAATCTCTTTGGATTTCAGGAGATTCGTAACCTTCGCATGTAACAATGTCTATTTCTTGCCTCGAATTACAAAATTGTTAATTCAAATCTGCAATTAAGACAAAATTGATAACTTATTAAAGTCAGTATTCATTTGGACATGCTTGCATATCATTTCTTTCCATTTGTATACTGTAATAACAATACAAATAATCTCAAATAAGATTTAATTAGAAGGATTGATAAAATTTGCAAGTTAAGAGATAGAGCTAAGATATATTCAATATCTGTGAAAATAATTAGATGTCATTTTCGAATCTCAAATGAATACATTTTTTATCTGCTGATTAACGAATATATCTAGCAAGGGTTTTTCTTTTTAAAAAATGTATCATTACTGTCTATTTTTCAAATATCTAATCATGCCAGATTAAGTTATATTTGAATGAAACAAATATTTTTTGTCATAATAATTCTAAAACAATTATTTGTGCAACCTACTTGGGCCTTGAATTCCACTTATCTAATCAATATTAGAGGGAATCCAATGGACATCCAAGAGAAGATTTCCTAGTAGATTTAGTCATACGAATTTTCTATAATATATATACCTATAGCATAGCATAGCCCTTTTTTTTTACCAACATTTTGTTGTCATTTTCTGCACGCTATGTACCATTTTCATTTATATAGATGAATTCTTTCATACTTTTTGAAATTGCTAACTTCAGCAATTTAAATTAGATTTCTGGAACATGGCCAATATAAAAACAATTGCTGTCTTTGTTTCTGCTGTCTTCCTGTTTATCGACATTTTTATTGATTCAGATACCATATCCATAATTTTCAACATCTTTTAGAAGGATCGTATTTTCTCTTCAATTATAAATTACTTAAATGCATAAATAACTATTTTCCTGAAATGCTCAACTCTTTGTAAATAAGCACGTTGCGGATATTCCCATTCCAAAGTTCTCAGTAACTTCGATTCCTACGATCTGCTCTCAAAACGATGAAAATGTACTCAATAATGTACCCTCATTTTGATGCAGTAGCAACATGTTTTGCTATACTCATATTATTGATTTTTTTATATAGTTTTTGTAGCTGTTGATTTGTGTTGTATATTTTGTTCTACGTGTTATGTAAATATTTGGAATGTTTATGATTTTTTCATATTTTTATAGAGATCTTTGCAATGGGAGAAGTTATACAAAAAAAATCAGAAATAACTCTCTCTCCTTTTTGAAAAGGAAAGCAATTTAACTATTTATGCACTAAATGTTTTATAAATCATAGTTTGTTTGTTTTTATAAATTTCATCCATCTAAATTAAATAGGTTAGCTATTTCTTTGGTTTGTATGTTCTATTCACTTTTATTATTAAATGTATTTACACAATTTTATTTGGCTTGGTTTGTTTCATGCCAAATTGAATCGACTGACTTTTTGCTCATTTGATAGATACGTTAGTCTTAAAAGTCTGTAAATTTCGGTCTTCTCAAAGACAATACACTATTTTAAAATTTACATAAAATATAATTAATCTTTTAATGATAATAATTAATTTCCATTACATACGGAGGCGCCTCTTGATTGTGATGATGAAAAAAATTATTTTAAAGATTTCATAATGAATTCTAAATTAACAACTAAAAAAAAATGAAAATGACTTGTTTTATTTTTAATTGCTATCTGATAAAAATAAGATTTTAAAACTATTTTTATTCAATTTATTAATTTATATGTACAATTTCCCGCAGTATTAACACACAACTTACTGATAAATATGCTTGAAAATCGGAATCAATAATAGTTCAACTTTGTATAAAATGATTTTACGTGTGCAAATTTTTTGTAATAGATATTTTGTATCGATGGATGTTGTCATTAATTGAACAACTGGAAAAGAATGTAGAGTCGCACTTGCATCGATTCCACAAACTGTCTTAGAGTGAAATGTACAAAATTTGTGAAAAGTGTACATATCGTTATACATACACACGAGATGAAATGTGTCTTTATATTTTTACTGAAATGCTTTTTCTTTGTGCGATATGCGAAACGGTCCGTTTTGTATCAGCATAAAATTACATGAAACTGAAAAAAATAAAATGTTTAAATAATGTTATATGTCCTTATTATATTCTCCAGAAAAAAATTCTATTTCTCAAATAAATATGGCTGGTTGATTTTGGTATTCACTTGGATGTTAGTTTTATTCATAATAATGATTAAATACCTTTCCTTTGTATAAATAAATAAGGGTTTTGATAAATATTCTTTACTGATTTTCAACTAGTTCTAATTTAATAAAGCATTAAAAAAAACTAATTTCTGTGCAATGAGTAAATATTTTTAACGCCCCTCGCCTCCACCAATATATTATTCTAAAAGTTATTTGTCGCAATCTCTATATTTCCTGGGTCTTCTAAAATCTTAAATGATAAGATTTTAATATATAATCCATATACACACCGCTTTTAGTCTGAAGGAAAAATAATTAGTTTAATTGATGGACGAAAAGAATATCCAGAAATCAGAAAATTCATGGTCATTTAGCTGGCATTTACGATAATTACTAAGAAAAGAATTAATAGTAAATTCTTTCAGCTCAAACGAAAATAATTAAAATAATTGGATAAAATAAATGTAATTCTTGCAATATCAATGCTTATGAGTATTATTTGTAGATGTTTTTCACTTTCCTAAATTGTAAAATCCTCTTTCTCGATCAGGATTTAAATCTGAATTCCAACTAAATCGTGATGGGAGATAGTAAGCATCACAGAATCATTCAAAATTTCGTAATCTTCACATCCGTTTTTTAAGTAGATATTTATACCTAGAATGCTTTCAAATTCGATCATTATGATTTTACACAGCATGAATCGTCTGAATATCCATACTTTCCTTGTTGAATACGCCATTCGTTTAGATAACACAAAAAGCAAGGAATTTTATTTTCTTAATCGGCATTCGAGTACTGCTGTATTTTTTTTTTCTCTCTTTTCTTCCTTATGAAATCATAACTCCAGCAGTCGAATATTCAAACTCAACAACACTGCGAGCTATTAATAAATATATTGGAAGGCTTGATGATTAGATGATATACTACAAACATTTACAATTAAGCATTTCTTTTTCTTTATTGAATAAATTTGCATTTTTGAAACAACAAAAAATTGTTTTTATCTAAATTTTTGATTAATACCTCGAAATAAAGAAAAATTCGCACACCTTGGCAAATTTTGTAGACAAACAGTTAAACATATGTGCTAAAGTATGTGCATAAACATATTTAAATATATATGAGTGTGTATACTTTGTTTACACACTTATATATATGTAACTTTAGTTTCAAAACATTAAAGAAAATTCCTATAATTCATGATGCAGCTACTGAAAATCAATATTTTATCTAGAAAAATGATCTATAGCTGAACTCTGAAAACAAAAGCTTCATTAGAAACTTAGAAAATTATCTAAAAGTATTCATAATATAACATGACTACATGGCTGCCTACAAAATTTTAATAAAAAAATAGAAAGATTAGTTTCACAGTTCTATATCAAACAAAACGTTAACTCAATCAGTAATATAATATGATCAAAAGATCCTGGATTCAACTGATTAAAACAAGCAATATAAAAAACAATTTTTAAAAATCAATTCTTAAGATTAAGAAATTTATTTTATTTCAATTACTCTTTATTAAATAATTGCAATAAATATAAATATGACAAGCGCAATATGAAACGGCAAAATAGAGAGCTAATTTTCTGGCTATTTTCCATATATGGTGTTGGACTATTATTTTTGTTTGTTACTATTTGTTCGCTTTCTATTTTTCCCCCTCCTCTTCTAATTTATGAAATTAATAGTTGTCTCGCAAGCATATTGAAGAGTCTTTGATTGGCGGGTTCCAACTCATAGCCCAAGGGATACAAATCCAACGCCATATCAACCAGGATATCCCGACCTAACAATTACAATAAATAATTGCTCAAAAAAATTATACTAGAATTGAATTCTCAATGCCAGTTGGATTTAAAGTCAATTATAGCAATGCAAAAAGCATGATTTTTCTACACCAGTTAGGGTAATTAGGGCAGAAATTTTTAATTTTCTTTATTCTGTATTATTTTAATACGAAAATTCAAAATGAATCAGAAAAATCGATTAATTCAAAATGTTTAATTTTGAATGTGTCAAGCAGAATGAAAATAAACTCAATCGTTTAAAATAATCGGTCAATAACATGTCAAGCCTAACCTCATTAATGTGGAGAAAAACCAAACCGAATTCGTTACCTATTTCGAGGTGGGGAAATGAAGATTTTTGGGGAGTAAGTTAATTTTTAAGTAATAAAAAATAAATTAATTAATAGTTGAAAAAACTGTATTAATATCAAATGTCATGTTAATGTTTAAAAAATTATTTGAATTTGGTTGGATAAATAATAAGTATTTTATTAATGATTGAAAATTTGAACAATATTATACATATATAGATATAGGGAGAGTGTGAACAAGTAGTAAGAATAAAAAAAGATGAAATTACAGTCATTAGCCTGATTCAAGAATTGAATCAAGATTCAAGTTGTTGAATTCATCCTATTATTTTCATCTTTTTAGCCAATGGATGACTCCAATCCATTCGACAAAAAATAAAAATAATATATCAAATCAATTGCTGTAAAAATATAAATTGAATTCTTATTGCTTGAACGAGATTTTAGGTAGCTTCTAACAATTTATTTACTTTCCTGCAAAAAAATTTAAATCCCCTTATATTTATTCATTACTACGTAAAAACATGCAGGCATTCAAAGAAATGTTAAGATTTTGCATTAATATTATATTTCAATTTTAATTGACTAAAACAAATATCTTAAAACATACCACTTAAGTTTTTTACAAACTTATATTAGTGATTTAAATAAATATATAAAAAAAGTTGCAAATTGCAGCATTACATACCCTTGATAAACTCAATTTTTTATTAAATAGATAAAACACAAGCACTTAATGATTTTATTAATGTTTGTAACAGCTGCTTCCAACTCATATAAACAGTTGATATATAAATATATACTTCCAAGCTGTGAATAACTATTAAATTCAAGTGCTTGATTTAAAATTTTTATTCTCTTTTTTATGCTTAAAATTTCAAGCTAAAATATTCTCAGAATACCTATTGATTTCACAAGTACTTATGCAGTCATGATTAATATCTACAGCATAAGATTAATATTGATTACAAATTCAAACACAAAAAAGGCATTTATCAGACATCATATTGAAAATCGATTTTAATTAAAATGCTGATTAAGGTATAGGATTTTTTTAAAAAATATATATGGAAACAAAAAGTATATGGAGATAATCATCCACATATATACTGATTTATTAAAAATTTACCCAGAATTCTTAAAATAAAAAAAAAATTATAATTGCATCACATATGGACATAAATCCAGAAACTAAAATAAGTATTAGAAAATATCTTAAGAACTATTTTTAAAAATTTATTAAAACTAAAAAACATGAATATGAAATTGTTATCAATGAAAGCCCTCCCCTTTTTTTAATTTCAAAAATTAAATCATTGTTTTATACAAATAATTGGCTTTTTTTATTCATAATCAAATAAATTATAAATGGAGCAACTGCATGCCAAATTCTATGGCTCCAAATCTAGCAGTGTCGTGAAAGGCATAATTTACAGTTAGCGAAATAATAAACACTATGCCATCTGGCTATGAACAAATTCTCCAAAAAATATATGTTTCAAAGTATTCTTAACTTCCCATATAGAACAGCAAATTTAGATTTAAATGTTAGAAAATTTGAATAAGTGCCTAACAATTAATCCACACAATAAAAGGAACAAAATAATTAACTAGTAAAAATCCTATACATTAAGAGAAAATTTGGATATAGATGTAAACATTTATCATTAAACACAATTACTCAAAAAAATTTGTGAGATTTTTTTAACTTTTGATTATTAGGGTAAGCTACATAACCAATTTTACAAAGAAAAAGGGTTTTCAAAAAAAATTATTGACAGTTTCAATACTTTCTTGAATATTAAAAAGAATTTTACTTTATATACAGAATCATAATATTTAAAAATTGCCATAATCTATTATAATAAAAATGGACCTCGAAATGCGTTGCTAAGCGCAAAACTAGAGAACGGCTCGACCGATTCGGCTAATTTTTATTTTAATATTTTAGTTAAGACACGAGGATGGTTCTTATGAAGAGAAAAAATGAAAAACTGCGAGGGAAAATAGTTAAAACGACACTTTTCTTACTTTCCCGCCAAAAATCTTCATTTCCTTCCCCCACACCGAGTAAGATAGCAGGAAGTAATAAATTATCATTTGTTTAGAAAAAATGGGCGAAGTCAGTTGGTTTTCATTCATAGATAACGGGATGTTTAAAAAAGAAAGAAAATAGTTGCTTTTATTAATAGTCTGTATGAATATTTAATCTATGCCTGCTCAAAATAAAATATGGGTAGGGAAGAAAAAAAAAAGAATAACAAAGTGAAAATAGGGTTTGTAGAAACAATATCAGTGAAGAAAAAAATGATAGAAAAAAAAAAAGAAAAGAAAGAAAAGAAAAGAAGGATGTGTGTGTTTCAATATTATTTCTTCTGTGCGCGGCATTTTCCAAGCTGTTTAATTTTTAGCATCTCTTGAAAATCAATTGTGTCTTCATTTGTTTAGTGTTTTTACATTCATGAAAATTTGAATCTCATTATTCTATAAAAAACGTAGAATTTTAGACCTTTCCCTCCACCATTTAAGTAAAATATCAATTCCGGGACAATCATTGCTCGGATAGAAAGAGAAAGATGAATAGCACAATGAACACAGCATCTGAAGAAAATAATACTCTAAATGAATTATATGATTATCAAAATTTGTTTGGTTTAAAAATATTTTGTTGAAAAACCTGTTATGAGACACAGCTACATAAAATATTATATGAAAATTTTTGCGAGCATTAATACTGGCGAACCGACTGGTCGCCAAGGGCGGCTAGTAAACAATATAAATTAAGTTGATAAACAATTAATACAAACTATCAGTTTTCATACAAAGGGACCATAAAAACCAAATAGTCTTTTCAGTTTTTTTTATTATTTAATAAGCAAATAAATCAATGTACACATCATTTAAGCCTTCTTGGCTACTTTTTTGCCTCTAAATCTCTTTGCTCTGGGTTTGGGTGGGTTCTTCCTGGCCTTGCCTTTCAATTTCCAGTAAGCACTCTTTATGATTCGGTTCATCTAAAACAAAGGAAAATATATTGTAGAATTCACGATACAATATTTTATATTATATAATTAAATTATCCTCTTCTTATTCAAGTATTAAATAACTACAAAAAATATGAATTCTTAAAACAATGATACAAATATATTCAATTTCAACATTTAAGATTTAATTTAGTTTGAAAAGTAAATTTGTTTAAGTAGAAAATCATGTTTAAATTAAATGTTCAACCCTTTAACCTGCAGTGGTTTAACTGCGAAACCATCATTTTCAAAAATTTATTTCATCTTTAATTATTGCCTGTAGATGTCAGCACATTACTTGATTTAATTCTTACCTTCAGAAAAATGCATCGTTTATGATGCTGTTTTTGCGTAATTTCTATTCAATTTTTTTCATCAAGAAAACAACAACAAAAAATTATTAATATGTTGTATGTAGGCATCTGTAAAATACAAATTTTTTTCAAATCAAATAGCCAAAAGAAAAGTTCACTAAATCTGACCTTTTCTTAGGTGGTTTCGGAGAAATACCACCATGCGTCTAGGACATAAGGGTAAGGTGTTTTCTCTCTTTCAACCACCACTTGAAGAAACAGATGTTTCTTCTTTCCTTTGCCTCTCCTTCTCAGTAAGTCAAGGGGGGGGGGGATAATTTATTGGGGTTTATCCATGTGTTTTTTAAGTGAGAAATTTGTTTATATTGATTACTTCAATTATAACTTCATTTATAGGAATAGGGATGTTGAAATTCTTCTAGCTCAGATGCGTTCTTTTTGTATTAGCTAGCAGTCACATTCTGGTGATGTTAAAACTTTTCACTAATATAATTTTCTTAATTTTTAAATGGTTAATTTAAAAATTGTAACTTTAAATTTTAACCTTTAAATTTCAACTTTGAAATTTTAAAACTTTTTTTCATGTTGTAAGGTTGTATAGATAATTTTCATTGATAATATTTAATTTTTTTGTATTTCCATAAATGAATAATGAATAACTGTGTTTCAAAACAAATTCAAAAGTTTCATTATTTATTAGAAAAATAATGTCGTAGGTGTGCGGTGGTTTCACTCCAAAACCACCACCCACAGTAGGGTGTAATTGCCTATAAATTTTTTAAAGGTATTTTTGTTCTCCATAGACCCTATACATACAAATTAATTACATCTTTTTTAAAAATTTGGAAAATTTAAACTTGAGGGTATTATAGGGTTAAAATAAGCTTTTAAGCAAAAGTATGTTTGTTGTTAAAAAGTTTTATGTCAGTTGATTTTTGAATTAAAATATTAATTTTGTTAATATAAAATACAGACTAAAAAAATTCTCTTCATACCTGTTGCTTAGCTTTGTAGACTCGGAACCTATCAAAATCAGCCATTTCGCTTTTCTGAAAAATCAGATGAACATGCATATAAATAATTGGTATGAAAGTAAAGGAAACAGTTTTAAGTAAATGGTTTCACTTATAACAAACATTAAGTAATAACTAACAATAATTAAGTAGGTAATAAACACTTTATATTAGTTAAGTTAGCAATAAATCAGAATGAATACAATCATCAAAAAATTCAGACGGCAATTCCTATCAAATTTCAGGGTTCATCATATTATTGCTTAACAATGATGACAAATAAAAATTCAAAAAGGTATATAACAAATTCATAGTTAACAAAAGCACCACATATATTAAGTGTTTGTTATTAATTAATAATTTTGATCCCAAAATAAAATAGTGGTAATCCATTAATAGCAAACAAAAGATTAATATACTAATATTTAACAATTAAATACAAGTTTAATTAATGTAAAAAATATTAAGCTTTATATTAAAAGAATCACTAAAACATAGCTCTTTATGGACACACCAAATATGTATGCAATTCTCAGGCATTCAATTAAGAACATAAAATCCATTGATCAATTTATATCTTTAACTGTCTAAACATAAATTTTTAAGCAATAAATTCTAAGTTTTCAGGTTTAGAACAAACACCACACAAAAAGTTAAATCTAGAGAATTTTCAAAAAGCAATATCTACTGCTGTATAGCAAAGCAATATATAGTTTATGTCTAAAATAACTTAAAACATAATAAACAAAAATAAAGAATTAAAAACTGAGGTTTAGTCAACTATTACAGATTTAAAATGTAATTTTATAAAACTATTAAAAGGGGGAAATTATATTTATAAATTAATCTTTGTACAACTATAAATGAATTAAATGTTACACATATCTAAACAAAAACTTATTTTGACAAATTAAAGTTCCAACCACAATTCCTGCCAAAAATATATCACTTATAGTACTTTTTTAAATAGAATGCAAATGTATCATAAAGGGAAACTGGAAATTAAAAAACACTTCCAGTACTATGATAATGAACTTTTATATAGGCTAAAAAAGGATATTTATCTGAAGACAGATAAGATAAGAATATTTCTTAGCCATAATACGATCGGCATTCCAAGCCTACCACATTAGATTAATAACTGCTTTACAAAATAATTTATTACAAGCACCTACTATATTCATTTTAAGCTGATTTTGAGAAGAAAAAAAAGCTTACTAAAAAATAAAATATTTCATTTTCACTCAACATTTGAAAATTTATATTAACTGCAAATCATTGGTGAACTTTCTGATCATTGACAAATGTAATTAATGGAACAAAATTACACTTGGTTCTCTTACAGAATTATTCTTAGTTTTCTAAAAAAATGTCTAAAGGGAAAACTAATTTTCCTTTAGAAATGTTTAGATGCTTAGATGTTTAGTTGCAAAAGATTTTAAGGGTTTATTTTTATGACATTTATATATTGACAAGTAGTTAACACACAAGTACTAAAATTTGTATCATGATGGGAAACTGGAAGTTAAAGAAAAATCACTTCCAGTACTATGATAATGAAGATTTATCTAGGCTAAATTTGTATACTTATCTGATAACAAATAAGATAAAAGAATTCAGCCATTAAGTCATGATCATATTTAATTTTATCATAATATTATTACACCACTGTCAGAATAAAACCAATCAACAGTAAATTCAGACAGCAATTCCTATCAAAAGTTCAGGTTCATCATATTGATGTAAATCAAATTAAACACAAACCTGAACTAATTAAATAACTCACACTATTAAAAATTAAACTCACAAAAATAAAATTATTAATAGAATGTTTGTATAATGGGAAAGAACATTTCTGTAGTATAAATTAAAAGATTTATTCAAATATTCAATTTCATCAAAATAAAAAGTTATAACAAAATTCTGGTAACAATTCTTAATAAACTTTTAAGTTTATTATTTTAGAACAAAAAATTTCTATATCAACCTAGTAACTTAAAAATATACTTAGCAAGTACATATCTGATATTCACAGAAATGTAATACACTTAAATCCTTAAAATGTGGTATATATGTTGTTGATACTTATGGCACATGACAATGGACAAACCCCTCACTGATACAGCAGCAGATTTAAGCCGAAAGAAGTGTCTCTTGTTTTTGAAATAGTGCCAACTAGAGCCAAGAGTACGACAGCTTCACACATTTGCTGGCACAGCACCCCTTTTTATAGGAGGGCAGTCACACAACTCAGATAGCACACAGAATAACCATGCTCAAACTGGAACTCCCAGAACACGAGGAAGATGCAATACCTCTGTGCCAGAAAGCCAGCAGTAAATATGTAATAATTATGATAATTCAATACAACCCTGAACCCAAATTTTAATATATATATTGTTTTAGATAATTTTTAATTTGTATTGTTTCTACTAAAAAAGTATTTTTTAAAAAACTGCTTGTCATGAAACCTGTTCTTATAAAGAAATCTGTTTTACTTAAATTTCAAAAACTTCATAAAAAGTGACTTTTTTAGGTAGAAATGGTTTGCTTTTCGAAAATGTTTAGAGAATGATTATAAATTTCAAACAAAATATAAGGGATTAAAACTTATTTTTGTAAACCATAGAAAAAAGTATTATTTCTTAGCTAATTTGACTTAGAGCCAATTTAAGAAATCTATAATCCTAATAATGTATGTAAAATTTTTATTACTTTTGTATTTTTCAACATGTCTGTTTTAAAATGTTTTTAATGTCTTTTAATATCTGTTTTTTTTAATATGGTAATTTTCAGTTATTTTCAACTTGTCACCAGTTCAGGAAGTTAAATGTTTTACACATCTGTATGTAATTGCAGTTCAGATTTTATTAACACTCATTATGGTAATGGCAATAGTACTGCAGGTTTTGAAACACATTGTTTCCACTATTTCTGAATGAAACCAGTCATCAAAAAATTCAGACGGCAATTCCTATCAAAG
>JAOUZG010018166.1:3087401-3099336 GCA_026289955.1 Argiope argentata | reverse complement strand
AATTCAGACGGCAATTCCTATCAAAGTTCAGGTTCATCATTTTAGTGTAACATATTTGATCATTCACTTTATGTACATGTAAAACATTCAAATAATTTTCAGAGGGAAATAAAGTCATCAAAAATATTCAAACAATAATTCCTATCAAGAACAGGTTTATTTTTAAATATTACTTCATGTACATAAAATTGAAGCATAAAAAAAAGTTTAATTTAAGAAAAATATTTTTTAATTCATTCTAAACATAAGAATGTAAGCTAGTAAATATATTGTATCATATTGGGAAACTAGAAATTAAAATACCATTTCTAGTACTATGATAATGAACATTTATATATGGCTAAAAATGTCATATTATTCTTAAATAATCAAGAAAATAATCGCTCTCCAGCCAAATTTTCTTAAAATGTTGAAAAACAACTAAAAAACCCTATGCACATAACATAGAGGTCAGTTATTAGCTTTAAACATCTCAAAAATGTACGTTACTGTGTTGCAAAATTAATCGTACCTTAACTCTGGCAGCAATTTTTTTAGCTGTAGAAGTTTCGTTCCATTTTTCTGTTATTTTTTCTTCTTCCCAAGCCTTACGAACTACTCTGCTTGATGTACTGTGAGGGAATTTTAGCCTGAATTTGGTAAGTCGCAACCTTTTAAACTTGATAGCTTGACGTTCTACGCCTGTACAGGGTCCATCCACTAATGCCTAGAAGATAATCTGAAGTCAATTATGATTTCACTTTAAAATACAGTTTTACAGATAATAATGTAATAACTAAATAAAGTTTACTACAAGTAGAAAATTCACAAAAAAAAAGTAAAATAGCACAGTAACATCCTAGATTACTGTAACAGTAACATACTAAATATTTGGACCCCAAACACATAATACTCATTTTTCAAATTAATTCATCTCACTTATTGACATGTTTTTAAAAATTAAAAACACCAACAAAATTACTGTAACTTCATTACACACTTCTATCTTGGTTAGCACTTAATGTTTAAACAGATCTTATGCATCAGCAAAATTTTACTTTACACTGTCAATTTTTCTTCATATATTATTTTTAAAAATTTATAAAGACTTGTATCAAGTGCAATTATAAGCATTTGAAGAAAACTGGGTTTCTTTACAATAGGACAATTTTCTTTAAAAAAATTGAAACAATATAAATGTTTAACATTTCATGCTCTTAAGCAACATGCCATGTACAAAATTTGAAAGAATATGTAATTATTAAGCAATTAGGAGAAAATAGTATAGACAAATTGTTTAAAAAGAAATTTATTAAGCATTTAATAAAATATTAGCTTAAGCATAAGAGTACACCTGTAAGATCATTAATAAGAAGTAAATTAAAAGAATCTTTATAAAGCTAAGATAAAAGAGTATAATCGTTATAATAGTTAAGACGAGTTTCCCCATGTTAAAAGATTTTAATTTAGGTGCTACTTTTTTAAAATTTAGTTGAGTTTTTTATTCAGATGCCACATAGGTATTTAAACATATGAAAATTTATTGAGTTAGAAACAAATATATGAAATGTTGCCATAATAAAAAAAATTGTTTTGGAACGTCCATTTGGTGATCAGTGAATCAACTGAAGAAAGAAATTATCAAAAACATATAAGAGAATACAATTCTTTAGTTTTTTTTTATTTGTTTCTGTGGTGGAGGTTATTTTTACGAAGAACTTTTCTAAGGATCATATTTTGAGTGTACTTTTGGCCTTGCATTTTTTTTTTTTAATTCTTCCACTTTTTAATCTCATTTTAGAAGGGACTAAATTTAAATCTAAATAATTTCAGAAAAGGTTTTTTTTTTTTTTTTTTGAAAAAATCAAATTTTTAATGTTTTTGTAGTGTAGCTTCCAAATTTGAACAACTATAAAAAAAAGCTTTTTTTTGTAAATGTGCAAGGTTATTTCTGCTTACCATGAACTTTGGTATAGGTTATTATTACAAGTGTGCTTCTTGCTTTACATTTTTTATTCATTTTATTGTTTTATCATACTTAGGAATAAATTGATTTTGAATATATTTGTAGAAGACTAAAGCGGTTAAGTAGATGGTGTGTGAGCCAAGCAAACTTCAATCGTTTCGCAATACAAGCTCGCTTTACTACAAATGCACTACCTGGGAGGTTGGATAGCTTAAGGAACAGGGGGTGGAACCTCCTAGTTTATTAACACACATAAAGATTTTATAAATGATATAACAGTATACAGAAACTATGGCAGATTTCCAATTTGTGTTTAAAATTTATACAAATAAAATTTTAAACTTTACATAATTTAAAGCATTAACATTTAACGTACCCTATTTTGATCAACTACATCAACAATAGTGCATAACCTTCCAGCATCTTTTCCAAATGGAATGAAGGCAACTCTGCCTATCTGAACGTAATGACGAAACGCCTAGGGAAAAAAATAAGCAGCATGCCATAAAATATTACAATTTGACAAAATAATCACCATATTTTTACTAGCATCAAGAAAAGTCAAGACAAATGACAATTTAATACATTTGATTATTTATCATTTGTAAATTATAGAATCTAGAAATTGTCACTTCTTTGCATATCAAAAATTTAATCTTCCTAGATTCAAAACTTTTTGGCATTCCTCAGTAGTACTTTAAAACTATTTACAGAGAAGTTTGTAACAAAACAGAAGGTAATTTTATTTTCAGTAATTCCAAATTAGCAGACTTAACAAATTATAATTGTTTTATATACAGTATGCTCAATTTTAAATTACTTTGCTTAGTTCTGGAATTATATGCCTATTATATTTTTAAAAATTAATATTTAAAAAAATGCAAACCCTTCTCATTTTTCTTAATCGTATACACTAATATCATTGATGTCTAACTAAAAGAAACATATTATAGGTATTTAGATAAAAATATGGTTATAAATATGCTTAAAAAAGAACTATATATCTATCAATTATTCTTGGATAACAGTGAATATTAAAAGATACAGCTTTAAAATATTGAGTAATATTTATAAAGATTTATATATTTTATTATGAAACATGCAATTCTGAAACTAAATTCTGAACAACTAAAATTTTGGAGGAATTCGACATCAATCTTTAAGGGATAAGCTAGTTTTATCATAAGTGTGTTATTACAAATGAGTAAAATAAAAAATGAAATAAGAAATGATTCCCCATTTTTATGCATTTTCTGAAAGTAATTTTACTGATCATTAAAAGAATAAAATTTAAGAATTTATTAATTTAAAGGTTCGACTTCGATGTTTGTAATCCATAAACTTCTATGTTTCAGGTAATGTAAAAAATATATAATAAATAAGGTTCAGAAAAAATACAATTCTAACTTAATGAAAACTTAACTGATAATTTAAATACGAAATTTTTAAGTTATCTGCAAGTAACAATTTAAAAAAAATTTTAAATAATCGGCCGACTGGGAAACTGTGTTTCGACAAAATGATTCTCTTACCATAATTCGCCTATTTCGGACTTTTTAATGAAATTATAAAAAATTTCACAATATAGCTGACACGACAGAAACTAATTTATAGTATTCTAAGAGCTAACTTCCAATTAATAATTCTAATTAAGACACTTATGTAGGCCTAGCCACGTGTATAACTCCGGCATTAAAACAAGATCAAGTACAAACATAAAATCAATAAAACAAAATAATTAACCACAAAATGAAGCAAAACAGTTTGTAATAAACATAAAACAAAAAATATCAAATATATTCTTCTTAATAATCACTTACCATTCTTTAAAAAATATAACAGGCGCGGATAATTTACTTTACCGAATGGCCTAACGCGACGAGATGTTAAGAGGTAAGTTTAGTTGTTTAAAAAGTTTAGTTGTTTCAAAAAGAGAATCTTAATGAGAGGCTTAGCTAATAGATGTTTATTCATCGTGAGCACAAACACGCAATTCCACTTTTTTAAATTTCGACGGGTTTTTTTTTTTTGATATTAAAAATAATATCTGAGACACATGGAAGAAAAATTGCTACCATGGATGTTTATGTGGTAAATATATAGAGACCTACATAACGTATTCTGTGGTTTAAATTATTTTTGTGTGTACTTTCACGCAATTTTTTTTTCTTTTACTTTCTCTTTATAGCTTAAATATTTTTGTTACTATCATTATTATAACTTTTAAAACTGAAATTCTTCAATAGATTAATCATTTAGCTACGGCGAAGATAAAACAAATAACTTACGGATTAGCATAGAGTGGTGTTTGTTCTTTGCTCTCCACAAAAATTCTAGGGAATTCATTTCTCTTAACACTTTAGTTTGCTTCATTTTTTAATTGTAGTAACTACATTTTTTAATTTAAAAAAGATACATTAAGTAAATGTAATTATTAGAAGATTTAAATTAAAAGCTTTAGTTTTCCGACAACTACGAAATTCTGTACGACATGATTTGAGTTTATGGAATACTCGCAGGAACAAATATTTCAGATTAGTCTATAATTTTTCAAAGCTTCAACTTTAACATTGAAAAAGTCAATAATTTTTTGTTCTTCAAAAAATTAAATTTAATTAATTGTACGCTAGTACTTAAAACCAAATTCACTACAAACCCCAAAAATTGAAAGTTTCTGCAGAAATGAAGAGTCCTCAATATGACATTAATAGTAATTTAATAATATCATAAATGATCTAAAGAAACATATTTCGCAGCTATTACGAGGCATATTCGGAAAGTAAGTACCGTTTTTTAATAAATAGAACAAAACATTTTTTTTCAAACAAATTTTATTATTACATGAAAGACCAAACCTTAAACTATTTTTCTACGTAGTTTCCACCAATGTTCAAACACTTGTCGTAGCGAGTGACGAGTTTTCCTATGCCTTCCTCGTAGAAACTTGCCGCCAACGATGATAAACACGACTGCACGGCATTTTTAACCTCCTCGTCGGATCCATAGCGCTTACCACCCAACTCACGCTTCAAATGCAAAAACAGGTGGTAGTCAGATGGTGCCAAGTCCGGGCTGTACGGCGGGTGGTCAAACTGCTCCCAACCAAACTGTTGGATCAGTGTTTGAGTGGCTCCAGCAGTATGGGGCCGAGCATTGTCATGGAGCAACACGATTCCTTTACTCAGCATTCCTCTGCGTTTGTTCTGAATTGCTCGCCGTACTTTTTTTAAGGTTTCACAATATCGTGCGGCATTAACTGTTTCACCTCTGGGGAGAAATTCTGTGAGCAAAACCCCTTTCCTATCCCAGAACACAGTGCACATGATTTTTTGTGCTGACATTGTCGTTTTGAACTTTTGTTTTTTTGGTGATTGTGTGTGCCTCCACTCCATTGATTGTTGTTTGGATTCAGGCGTAAAATGACGAACCCAAGTTTCATCACCAGTCACAATTTGTCTTAAAAAGTCCTCACCCTCATTACTGTACCGTGTGAGAAATGTCAAAGCACTGCCAAGTCGCTTGGTTTTGTGACCATCAGTAAACATTTTCGGAACCCATCGAGAACACAGCTTGTGATAGCCTAATTTGTCAACAACAATTCCGTACAACACAGTACGTGAAATTTGTGGAAATTCGTCTGAAAGTATAGTTATTGTGAATCGTCTGATCTCTTTGATTTTTTCATCAACTTTCCGTATCAGATCGTCATTGACAAGAGAACGCCGACCACTCCGAGCCTCATCGTGAACATTTTTTCGACCTTCATTAAACATTCTAACCCACTTCCGCACCATTCCATCACTCATCGCGTTTTCACCATACACTTCTTTAATTTCACGGTAAATTTCAGCCGGTTTCACATTTTTTGCGTTTAAAAAACGGATAACAGAACGAATCTCACAGTCGGCGGGATCAGTAATTGTCTTAAACATTTTAAACAAGCACAGCGAACTGGAAACACAACCTACAGCGTCCAAAATGGCGTCAGTTGAGAGTCAGTGAACAAGGAAGACTAGTGCGCATGCGCAGAACGCCGATCGCAGTGCTGCAGCGGCAGTATAATGAAACGGTACTTACTTTCCGAATATGCCTCGTATATAAAATACTGAATCGACAAAAACTACAAATAACAGCATTTTAATTTGTAAATATAATGTACATCTAAATTGTCGCTTAACAAGCCACATTACTTGTGTTAATTTTTCAAATTTTAAAAATGATACAAATGTATAGCCCCGTATTCATGTCAGAAGTTCATCATTTGTTTCAAAAAAGTTTCATTTTATTCTTTTCCTTTTTTTCTCTCTCCCACTCGTCTTTTCTTGATTTTTTTTTTTTTTAAGATTCAAAAAATTAAAAGAGCAAGTATTGCTTGTTTAGCGACAAAATAACATTAAACCATTTACTATATCTAACATAGTAAATAGTGAAATGCCATTTTACATATCTAACATACTAGGTAGTAGTGAAGTATTACCTACAAAAATAATTTCTAAAGATGAAGTTTCAAAGCTGTCCAGTAAAATTAAACTAATAAAAACGCAAATTACTATGAAAGGGTAGTTAGATTTTTAAAAAACATAATGAATTATGAAAGACAAAAGTGAATAATGGGTGAACTTACTTAAGATAAATAAGCACTTTAAGTAATCCTCATTTTGAGTAGGCAAATTCAGAAATCCCTAGCTTTGCTATTGTATTTTTTGAAGAGATTTGCTGTCTAACATTACTAACACTTACTGTGTCTAACATTAATAAAACCTACAAATCTATTAAGTTTTAAATAATATTTAAGCCCTGTGCTAATGATTCACGTACTTTATAAAATCAAGATATTGGAAAATCTATCAGTGCGAAATATTTATTATCATTTGAGAATATGATGTTATTTTCGTTAAGAGGTATTGAATAATAGAAGGCAACGAGTAATTGAAGCTTGAAATCGCGTGGCAGTGAACTAAGCATAAGTGCCAATAGTCATCAACATCCTTAAATAATATATATTTTTTACCTGCTTATAATTATGTAAGCTTCTTTGAAAGCAGATAAGTTTTTAAAAGGTAGAACCACTTGTACAGGGATTGCTTTATTATTACGTATGCTTCTTCTTGCTCAAAAAAACTTCGTAATATGAAAAGTGTAATAGAATTTATAGTATATTATTGAAATTCACAGCCGAATTAGAGTTTTTAAATTAATTGTATTAAATTTAAACTACAAAGGATGCAATTTATATTGATATATATTAAATAAATATTGAAATATAAATTTATAAATTTATATTTCCATAAATTCACTACACTTTATTATGCTTGTTATGCTAATCATTCATCATGGGAGGTGTTCCCTAAGCGAGTTTTGGTTGTATATTATAGAAAATATTAAATCCGGATACAATTAGTATTCTACACATCCAATAATATTCATAATTTTGTATCAACTCAAGAGCTGACTTTTTAAAAAAAATGTACTATGTAACTTGTGCGCGCATTAATTTTCATGAGAAAAAGTTGGCTATCAACGACTATAGATACCGTTTGATGTCAAGTTTGGAAAAAATCGACATAGAGGATGATGAGAGGGGGAGAAATCTGATTTTAAAGGAGGAATTTGAAGTGATTTTAATTCTTCTCAACGCGAAATGAAGGCTCTGGAGATAGAGTAAGTAATTTATCTCAAATCACCCTGGTTGATTTTAAACAAAAATATACATTTTGAACAATTTTATTGAATGTGCTAGAGTGATGACGCGTTATTCGTAAATCTTCGTATTTCATGGAGTTGAGGGTGATCATTTGAATGTGACAGGTTTGAAGAGTTACAGTTTGTGCGAAAATTCATCTTGGTACCTACAGGAGCTTGCGATTTCCGAGAAAAAAGTTTTCATATAAGATCCTATAAATTAAGTAGACTTTTTCAGATATTATAAATGCCGGGAAAAAAGATGTGCTTAGTAAGAGATTCAACATTTAAAATGAAATAAATCGATTTCCGTTGAATTAAAAAAATTTATTAGAATGGGCAAACAAATGTGTTTACTTTAATATTGCATCTAAGAAAATATAGTCAATTTCCTAGTTCAGTTTATATATAATAGGCTTTTATATAAATTTAAACTGTTTTTAATTCCACATATTTTAAAGAATGTGGGAGGACTATAAAATTGAAGTGAAAACATAAAATAATATTTTGGCTTTTAGAGAAATATTGTTTAAACTTACCAGACTTTCCTCGGGTTTTTCTCCCTCCTCTTACAATGCATTATAATTCAGAATAAAAGCGACAGTTTTTATCTTTTAAATTCAATTTCCTGTTTAAAAACTTATTCTCTGATAATATATTCTTTGTGAAAGAATATTTATTTGTTACACTTGCAATAGAAAGCTTATTCAAGTGTGAACTGAATTCCCCATGATATAATTACAAACTACTTAATACATATGTGGTCTGAGACCATCACTGAGTTGTGAGCAAGATCGTTAGAAAATATCTTCAGAACGTATGCGTATGACATGAAACGGCGTTCACATGAGACCAGCTATTGCGTGACATAGCTGGCCTCATGTCTGCCTCAGGAAGATCAAGTTACTCTAATGGGACAATGGAAATAATAATTTCCTCAAAGCAACTGTGAAGCTGCTTAAAAATATGCAAATTATATCACCCAAGCTAAATTGCGATCAGAGACATCTAATGGTTGAACTGGAGCCTTCCCACTACCTAGTTAAGTTGAGAGTTATGAGGAATTGTAGCTTTTCCAGACATTTTAGGGCCTTATATTTAAGCTATAGGGACAAGTGAAAATCATGTGCATAAAGGAAATGCTTATTTAGCTTTATTTTTCTAAAATTCCTTTTTAGAATGCATATAAAATTTGAATGCTTTTCGATAAAAAAAACAACACTAATACGAGTTCTAGTCACGTTGTAAACAAATAACTGTATAAAGACAATGGTAAAAATTTATTAACCTAGATCATGTACAACCTTTTTTATTATTAATAACGTAAGATTAAACCTAATATCAAACGCCATTAAAATGGGATATTGATTATTGGACTCTTCATATTGTAGATCACTGTCAAATTCATTCTTAGTTTGGAATTTATTGATATTCCAAAATGTTGTATTAAAACAAATCGTTGAATATAAAACTTTATGAATATATATTGATCTTAAGAAAATGTATTACATAATATTAATGAGATTCAGCTCATGAAAGATTATTTTTATACGAAAGGCCTTTTTTAAGTGATAATTTAATCAAAGTAAACATTTTCTGTCAAGACTGAGAACACTGCAAAATGAAAACTCAACAAATCTGATCTGTTTTGTTCAAATTCACAATTAATACAGTTTCAGTTTCATTGCGTTATGAAATTAGTGTTATCAAACAATCTAAAAGTTAGAGTAATTCATAACCCTTTTAATATATCGGAAAGAACAATTTACTGTTATTATTGATTTAATTTTCTTGTAATTCGTTCCACCATAAAGTAATTAAATGAATAGAAACTAAAGGAGTTAACTGCTAGTCATAGTAATATTTAATAATTATTTTAAATTAATTGAAATTTTGATTAAAATTGTTGTAAGATGATACAAACACATTTTTTTAAAAACATTATTATACATACAGACTCACAATCACATTATATTATACATTCCTTTACAACGAATAGATGGCACCACAGTAGAATGAAATTTCATCGGAATTTCGAATGCATGCTGCATTTTTATATTTAAAAAGAAGTTATATTTGTCTGTAAGCGCAATTTATCTGCTCCGAAAATAATTTTGAATCACCTTTGGTAATATATCTAATAACCTATGTTATAGTAAAATACCTTGGGGGTTATGCTGCAATTTTTATTGGACGAAATTGCTAACAAATTGAAATATTTTTCTTTAACACCACTTAACTCTAGGAATTACGAATATTTTACAAATTGTTATTCAATATTAAAAAAATCTCAAATGCTAAAAATAAATACTATAAGATGTATGATTGATTAATTGAAACATTCCGGTTGCAGCTATGGAACCGGGAATTCAGTCTTTAAAAGGTTCTGATTCTATGTCCAAAACTCGTACCTCAAAAACGTGAATCTATCTATGCTTAAGAAAATGGACCTTTCAACTGAAACTTTTAATTTGATTTTCCAAGGTTAATATCTGAAAACAATATCAAAGGGTTTTTTTTTTTTTTTTTTTTTTTTTTTTTGAAGTTTGTGTGAGCGAGTTTTAACTAAACTATCGGCTTTCAGGCAATATAAAGCTTGGAGTCCTTTTCCCTTACCGATTTGTTGATAAAAAATTTTTTATCGATTTTAAATTCTAAATAAGTAGTTTTAACTAATAAATGTTGAGAACTTGAAATAACAAATCACTTTTTTAAGAAGTGGTTTCAGTATATCGTGTGTAAAAAATGTGAATTCAAATTTAAAAGAATTTTTAAACAAAATAGTTTTTTTAAAAAGACAAAATGTTCGTTAATACAACTTAAATAATGTTTGCTAATTCATTCTTTCGCTTAATTTATCAGGTACCATATTTTCTTCTTCTTCAGAATTATAAAATAATATAAAACTTACAAATAGTACTCAATTAGAAATGTTACAAAAATAATGATCCGAAATTAATTTGAAAATTACTTGATTTCAAATTGAGTAAATTCGTCTTCATTATTACATAATAGCGAAATACGCAAATCTTAAGGACAACAGGCCCTTTAAAGTATTACCAAGGCAATTATTTACTTTGTCAATCTAATAATACGAATGTAAGCATGAGACAAAAAGCTTTGTTTTTCTGACAACTATATACATTCTGTGTACTACATTTTCCAATATTATGCCTTTTAACAAAATCAGAAGCAGTATTTTATAATATACTTGCAACATAATTAATGGACTGAGTTGATTTAATGAAATAGCTTTTTATAAAATTTCAAAAATATGACGTTTATGCATCAATATATTAGTTCGGAAGAATGGCACTTCCCGTATGTACAAACGCGCTCCACCACAACCAAGTTAGATCTCTTCGATTACAAAATTTGCTTCAGAAAAAAAAAAGGGGGGGGGGGGCTCACGACACGTGGATAGTGGCAGCTCAGTTAGCGAAAGATCAAACCATTGGTATTTTTCAGTATGTTCTCCATTATCTTCGGAATAATTAATTTGTGTTTAAATGTCATTGCAAAAGATGATTTGTCAGAAGAAATGAACTCGAGTTATCATTGTGAATAAACATGCGTGTGAGAAACAAGGAAAGAAAGTAAAATTTTATTCTTAAATATTTGTTTGAATTTTTTAAAATTATTTTACTATGCATATATAATCGCCTTTTGCCTTTTATTTTTAATAGTCTTCATATGTATGGAAGAAATGAGATTTTTGTCAAATTTCACATTTTATAATTTCAGACAATGGCTTTTTCAAAAAAATCATGCCTATAATCGACAGAAACTTTAAATTCGCAATTTTATAGTTGAATTGATTCGATTTGTCGCCTATCTGTTGAATTCCCAAGTGAAGATTTCATTTACCAAATTTCTTTTATTATCATGTCAGAACATGGTGTTGTTACGGTTTGAGGTTTTTGAAGTCTCAAAATGCGTAGGCAACAAATTGGCGACATCGCTTTTGAAGCATCAATTTTCCGCTTTTAGGTAATAGAAAATAATTCAGAAGACTGTCAATTTGGTGATTTATCGCCAATTAAAGCTATAACTTGATTTTCAAATTATTCATTCTCTGAATTCTTACGAATTCTCTTAATTATTTTAAGACATTAACAAGTTTAAACCAGTTTTGAAACAACTACGAGACTATAAGATTACGCATGCGTCAAAATTTAGAAAAACAATGGGCAAACAAATGTTTCTAGCTCAAAAACTTTGCCAGCTAGAAAAATTGAAAATGAAAGCTTAAAAAAATGGCTCTGTGTCATTTGCGCTCAATCCCATTAGAGCTAACTCATTAGAGGG
>JAOUZG010018166.1:3057076-3072401 GCA_026289955.1 Argiope argentata | reverse complement strand
TTTTTTTTTTGAGATTTATTTTTAGTAAACAACGTTTCTGACTGAACGTTAAACAATGAATAAAGCATAAATGGGTCGTCCTAAGTGTTTTCCCAATGAAGCCCTGCAAAGAAAAAAAGAAAGGGAACGAAAGAACAGAGGTCGGAAGCTGAAGAAAGAATTCGATTAGAAAAACAAAAGCGCAGAGCTTTGAGAAACGACAAAACTTTCAATCAACAAAAATGAATGATGAAAATTTAAAATTAGAAGCTGATCGAATTAAACATGTACGTAAAATAGTTTTACAACGGGAACGAAGAAAGTGTAAACGCATGCTATGTGTTACAAATTCTCAAACGCAGCACTGAACTTGAAACACAGCACGTGTACATTTGGATTCTGAATTCGTTCAACACAAAACGTCTCCGTTTCAAATAACGCTTTCTAGCTTTAAGCAATTCATCGAAAATTTCTATTCTTCTACGGAGAATTTATGAAACAAGGCTCACGCAACCTTTTACTAAAATATTTCAGATAATCCAATTTATCGAAGCACTGTTGTGACCGATTATGGTTTACGATATAAAAAAAAGTTTACACATGACAATTAGAAATTTGCGATAGCAGATTTCAATTTTTGTACGTTATATTTTAAAACTTTTTATCATGTCAGAACATATTTTTGGGATGAGGTTTGTGGTGTTTACAAAAATCCTTAGGCGAAAAATAAAAATTTTTATTTACTGCACGAGCACATCAAAAATCCAGCTTTTAATAACATGTTACCTTTGCATTTACAAAATCTCTGAATTAAAAAAAAGTTAATGACTACAGCAAATAAAACCTAGAAAAAGGTCATTTTGAGCACGTGGTTATATAAAATGAAATGAATTGTAAAGGTGTTTAAAAAAAAACAATAAATGAGAGGCAAAGTTTTTTACATCGTTTGCAAATACTAAAGTGACTCATTCAGTGAAACAATTAAAATGAATAAAAATATAATTTAACTTGCACGAGTGATGTTTGGCCGTTCGAGAAATTGTTCTGACATGATACATTGAAATATGCATAGCTTATTTCATTTTAATCTTTATTTTATTATTAGTTCATGCAGTCAGAAATCGAATATAATAAGTCTCCTTTTTTTTGGGGGGGGGATCTACTACTCCGAAATTCGAAAACAAATAAGAATGCGAAGATTATCCAATTTCAAACACTGAATTAAAAATATCTCTGTAAAACGGCTTAAAAGTAGCTGTGAAAGTATTCGCGATCGCACACAACCACATGCGCCGACACTTAAGGTCGCGACCTACAGCTTACGCCTGTTTCTAAGAGTTAAACGAGGCATCTTACACCCTCCACTTTTTCGAACTCTCCTAAATGGGTGCCTATTATTCTTTTTTTAACTTTTAAATGCACAAAATCACGTAGCGCGCATCGTATAGTGGAGTCCTTTATTTACGGTTCTAATCTTCCGACGCAGCAGCCAGCAGGGGTGACGTGTTCCGTTCAGTCAGAGGCATGTGTCGAAGAGATTAGCATGGGCGTGTTCGGGCGAAACAGGAGACGGGCGAGCAAGGATTTATTTGCCTTTCGAGATGGGAGGAAGCGATTGGCGGGAAACAAGGCACCCTTTCTTCTGGTTCCGGACCGAACTTCGCCCGCAATGCTTTGTCTGGCTCTCGCACTGCCAGTTGAAACATCTCGCGCCATGATCGTCCAATTTCATAACAGGCATTAAATAAAGTTATGGTGGCCAAACGATAAAGGGGGGGGGGGGGAAATGACGAGAATTTGTAACGGCTGGCTAAGGCTTGCCTGATCAACCTTATGTAAAATAACGGCGTAATTAACAATAAAGATTAACCCGGCAGGACGCGCCCAAAAATATTCATTTGCTGTCTGTCTCTATAAACCGAAGTGGTCTGGTCCATCAGTACCTGCCTCTAAGGTCACTTTCCATTTATAGAGTCTGAAAACGGCGAATTCAGACACCATTTTAGTCTTATAGAAGGATTTTGGGGTGTCCGGACACCCCATGCGCGCGCTCGTGTTAGTATTTTGCAGTGCGAAATCATGGCTTGTTCCAGTCATTCTGTTCAGTCTTTTCTTTGTTTGACGTATAGGCAAGAAATAAACAGACTTCGGGAGATGCCAGAGGAGATTTCGTCACATGACAAGAATATGGAAGAAGAATTAAATGATTCAGATAATGATGACATATTCAGCGATCAACAGTCTGAATTAGAAGAAGAATGCGATTCTTTAGAAGATGTTTGCGACCACACTTTATCGGAAAGTGTATAAAGAGAGTCACGGAAGATGCTATCTGTGTCCAAGAGACAAGGATGTTAAATCGAAAACCATGTGTGTCAGGTGCGACAAAAATATGTGTCGAGGACACTCAGAAATTGAAGCTGTATGCAATAACTACAAAAATCTTAAGTTTCAGATCCATGTACACCTCAATTATTAAGAAAATTGATTATTATCAGTATTTAAATTTACAATAATGTATATTTTTTATTATAATAAAAATTGTAAAGAAAAATCAGTAAGTGCTAAAGGGGAAATTTTCCATTTTTCGAACTGAGACAAAAACGGTGTGAGCTTTTAATTTATTCATTAATAATTTTGAAAATTACGATAATTTAACATATTAGTTATCATTTTTTCTCTAAAAAAAGTGCAATTATCATAAATTTTCTTAGGAATTCAAATCTTTAAAATGTTTCGCATTTATGCCATTTAATATGTTTGGGGTGTGCTGACACCCCATGCCCGTTCTCGTGTTACTTTTCAACGCGCCCGTCCTGCCGGGTTAAAGTGAAATCTGCTATGCACCTTTCAATGTATCATAGAATATCATTTCTTGGACGGCCAAGCACCACTTGCTCGTGCAAGTTAAATTATATTTTTATTCATTTTAATTCTTTCATTGAATCAGTCACTTTAGTATTGCAGACGATCCAAAAATACTTTGTCTCGCATTTATTGTTTAAAAAAACATCACATTTTCTATTTACTTCGTTTCATATAATCACGTGCTCGAAATGAAATTTTTCTAGGTTTTATTTGCTGTAGTCATCAACTTATTTTTTTAAATCATAGCCTTTGTAAATGCAATGGCAATACGTTATTAAAAGCTGATCGTGCAGATAATAAAATTTCAATTTTTCGCCTACGGTTTTTTTCCCCCTACGGATTTTTGTTGATGCCACAAACATCATTCCCAAAATATTATCATATTCTGACATGATAATAAGGCAAAAATTGGAACACTTATTTTCCGCATGTTTTAAGCCACATCTTTCATGAAAATTAATCAAATCTCATAAAATTGCCATTAGTAAAAAAACAATAAAATTATGTGATGCAAATTTTAAAATATCTCCAACAAAGCAGTTAACAATGAACATATTCCTTCCTCATTAAAACTACATGAAATAACAATCTTATTAAAATATTGGCTGTCATAAAATGTAATTTATACGGGGCCCACTGGTCATTGATGAGCCCCGCGTTAGTCAAGGAATTACTGAAAATAATTCCATGTTCAAAATAAACGTTCAATAAATGTTAAAAATTAAACAATAATTTCAACTTTCAATGTAAAAGTTAATTACAAACTCATTTTAATAGAAATCAGTTACTAAAGTTAGAGGGTCAAAAAATTTCAAGAATGCATTATACTTAGTTTTATTGCAATTGACTTTATTCGCCAATTTTTAAATTCTAAACATTTAATTGTTCTAAATATTTCTGAATTTTTTTCTTTTTCCTATATTCGTACGAATTTATTACAAAAAAAAAATCTATGATATTCTACTTATTATCAAAAGATTTATTTACAAGCTCTTAACAAATAATTTTTCTGAAATAAAATATAACCGCTTCAAGCCTTCATATTGTCAAGAATTTGACCAGGAAAAGAAGGAAATCATATTTTTTTTGTTCTATATATATTTCAAAATAGTTTGATACGGAATGGATAAGGAAGAAAGAGATATTTGCATAATACAATATCAATAGTTCATTAAAAAAAATCGGCAGAATTAGTTTAAACTCCAGCAGTAAAGAATAAAAAGGAAAGCAGGAGAAATTTAAAGCAAAAATAACACTTCTTGTTAGTTGAAATTAACTGTTGTTATGGTGTAAACTTGAGTAAATTAGGAATAAAAATCAAACTAAGATTATTTTTATGAACAATCAATACAATTATAACTCATGAACTGGGGATTTCTATATAACAAGATACAAACATAAAATTCAAAAAGAAGAGTTGTTTATTGATTTTTAAACGTCGTTCGTTTCAAACAAACTTGTGTAAAAAATCTAACTTATTTGAATTCATGCCGCCATAACGCCTTCGCTGAGAATTTTAGTTCGAATTCTTTCCTTAGACAACAAGAAAAAAATACTCTGCACCCAAAAATAAATAAGTCCAAGGAAAACCACAGTGAGAAAAACACAACCTTAAATTTATCAGTATAATTAAAATTTTAACATTAAAAGCTATTCGAACTATCTTTTCATTAAAGTAAAATATACAGATACTTTAAAAAAACTGACTATATTCGGAAAAGTTTTAAATATTTTTAAAAAATATTTTGGTGTTTTACTAGTTATAAACACACAAATCAAACTTCTTAAAAAAATTATATAATTTTGATTTAGAAGAAGAAAGAGAATTTATAGTAAAATTAACAAAATTTGAACAAAACGGTCAGCAATCCAAGCCAATTAGTAATGCCTCAATTTTAATTTCTTTGTTATAGGGATAAGTATCTATAAAATAACCAAAATCGAAGAAATTTTTTGAAATTCATAGAAATTAGGGGAGGGGGTGTCTATAAACGCATATAAGAAATGAAAATGTATTTTACCAACAATAAAACTTTTGTCTGATTTCATCTCTCATTTGAAACTTATATAGTGACTTGCAAGTAATTATTCCTTTTAGATTTTGAGATATTCTCTGTTAATGATGAGGGACTTTTTATAGAAAGCAAAGTTTTGAGATAATCGCAATAAAACATTTTTTTGAAAAGTACAGTTCTTATGATGACAGGAATTTAAAATTTCTTTGAATAATAAATCTTTTTTCGCTTTATTAACGGCAGAATTTCTTTAAAATAAGATTTACTATCTTTGTTATATTTTATGGGGGGAGGAGGTTATGCTATGTTATCCTTGAATGATTGATCGAAAACCTTAATTTGCTGATACTTGCACCAATTATCAATACTTTCGAGGCGTTGAGAATGAAGAAACACTTTAATTATAAAGCATTTGCATACGTTATAAGTTGCTGTTGCTGCTGCAAATAAAAATTTCGTAGTAGTTTTCTAATTTATTGATGTAACCTTTAAGTCTTTTTTTTATGCGCATTATTTTTAAGGTTTACAATAGAGCTCTAACATTATCATAAATGCACCCATTTTTTTTTCCTAATATAATTAGAAAACAATAGTTAGTGGTTTAGGAAAAATCTGATTAAAAAATCAACCTTTATCGCTAGTTGTCAAAAATGGGTGTTTTCAACGCTTTAAAACTATTCACTATTGTGAAAAGTGTCTTAGATTAATAGTTTGAACACATGATTTAACAAAATTATAGAAGCGAAAAAGTACGATTTCAATAACATTACCTTATTAAAAAGAAAATTTATAATATTGAGAGTCTCAAGGTTTAAGTAATGAAAGCCACTAAATTTTGATTATATATGCATATAAAGTAATATATTTAGAGAGCATAGTCCTTTACATATAGAATACGATGCTTCAAATAAGCAATAATATTGGGAAAAAATAAGAAGTAATATACTAAAAAAATTTCTATCTTTCCTTAAAACATTTATAATTATTTAATTTTTTAGTTCCATAATAAAAACATTGTTTACGCTCTCCAAGAAGAAACGAGAAAGCCTCGATAACCTTGTATTATAATATCAAGCATGAACAATGGCATTGAACTTGCAAAACGGTGTCCATTACATAAGCGATAAATAACGTGAGCAGAGACATTTTTTTAAAAGTAGGAGATCATGGCCAAACGACTATTAACACGGAGTCAAAAATCACATTCTCGTAGAATTCTTCTTCTTTTTTTCGGTGTAAAAAACATTTTTCTTCGGAGGGAAAAAAATAACAACCATAAACTTATAAACTGTCGGGATAGCGTCGCCGGGTCCTTGTGTCAAATGTTGGACGAACTCCAAAATCTGATTTCGCTACAGATTCAGTCATTTAAGTGGAAGTAACCATTCAATTTCTAAGGGCATGCTTTCAAACACAAAACACCATTCACTTCCATTGGTTGCACAATAGCCAAACATAATGCTCAATTGACTCAACCTTTTTTTTTGCTATCAATTTCAAGGATCCCCCCGTCGACAAGCTGTATAAAACAATATTAAAATGACGAAAAAGATAAAACAAAACACAAGTATCCCAACTTAAATGATACCCTGCTTATGTAATTTTCTTATCCATTAATATTTGCAAGTTTTGTGTGAAATTAAAACTTTTTTTAAAAACCCATGACAGAAATGAATGTAAAGTGGCAAAGTTGAAAAAATAATAATATTTGAGAAATTATGGTAGAGTTGAATTATTAACAACTTTTAGTTGCTATATTGGTGTTATAACTTTAACTTATTTTGCGGGAATTCGAATAAATCTAATTTCAGAATTGTCTTCAGAGTCGAATGCTTTGAAATAATATCACATTTTCATGTGACATTAACATTTTCGTTAGTATTACTTTGTAATGAAAACAATTCAACGATGTAGAAAAAACCGAATTGATTCTACAGATTTTTTTATTCAAAAGTTTTTAATTTTTTCACCATTACCTGATTTTAATTTAAAAATAATTTATTAATTTAGTTTAAAGGAACGTTCATATATGTGTCAACTTCCTTGAAAAAGATCGTTTTAATGCAAAACATATTTGACGTTTTCTATTAAAATTATTCCATTTAATGTGCATTTCAAACCCTTTATACATTTTACTAGGTTATTTATATATTTACTCAATTCATAACGAAGCAGCTTCTAACATTTATTTTTAAGCTCCATGATGACAGTTTTAATTCACTAATTTCAATTTAAAATTCAATAAAAGAAAGTATTTTAGAATATTTAATACTTTCTTTTATTGAATTTTAAATTGAATCATTAATACATTTAATGAAGTATTAAATATTCTAACTACGTACTGTGTTATATTTTAATTTTATACAAATAATTAAAGTATAACTCAGTACGTACCGGCTGACAGTCAGACGAATAGCTAAAAAAAATTCTTAAAATATAAATTATGGCGCTGAATTGCACTTTAATTTGGAAATCCATTTTTATATTTTATTCGATGATGTAGAAGTAAGAAATAAAGGCAACTACACAAAACAAGAATTTTTAAACATCATATAATCGAATGATTAACCAATCTCAACAATCACACACAGTCAAACAATCAAAACAAAAACAATTCAAAACAGAAAATGACTCTGATTTGAGTTGGCATTTGAGGCTCATAAAGCGGTGGAATACTTGAATAAGAAAGAATTCCTAATCGAAATAGAAAGATAAATTTAAAAACACTACACATTTATTTAAAGAGACATTTAACACTATCTCGCACAAATAGTTTTAGCGGCGCTTTAAAAATAATTAATATAATACCCTAGTAGCACACAAATATTGTACAATATTGATCAATATTTGCAATATTGTATAATATCATATGATATCGCACAATATTATACAATATTGTGTTACAGGAAGTGCTATTTGGGTAAGCGAATTCGACGTATTTCTAGCTCTCGCCAGTTTTAAGCTACCAGAGGAAATTCAGAAAAAGATAATACAATTTTAGCAATAGCATTTAGCACAAATTAAAATTTTTATAGGATATTGATAAAATTTACAAGTCGGTAGACCCATCAATATATCATTAATAAACATCTAAAGTAAACAGGTTTAAAAAAAAAAAAGAAAGCGTGTAAATGTATTCTTACAATCTCTCTCCCCTACTTTTTTTTGTTATAAAAATCGTGCGTGTAAGTAATTGGCGTACAATAGATATAATAATACATGCAGATTGATAAGCTCATTTTTTTTTCTATTGCAAGAATGGCAATTAGAATTCATCAATTCATTTTCTCTTTTTCTTGATTTAGTCGCCTTTAATTATATAGAAATGACATGTTATTCAGTATGCTCCGTTCAAATGTGTTTGACGGCAACGTATATGGATTGAGACATAAGATTTCGAGAGACAAAGCAAGATCTCTGATGAAAATTTCTGGAACAGTGGTTTCCAATCTTCACAGTTGCGAGAAATATCTTCTATATAAAAAAATGTAACTCAATTTGACTCTTGTATGTCACGATTCACTGATTAAAACAAATTATCTAAAGTTATGCAGCAAAAAACGAATTCCAAAATTAAACATTAATACATTTTAATGAATGCTTTTGTTTCATGAATATATGTCCTTTAGCCTTATATTTTAAGGTATTTCCATAAAACGATTTCTCAAATATTAATGAAAAAATAATATCTAAGATTTTAAAAGAATTGAAATGAAATGATACCGTGATTCTGTTAACACTCAAACCACCAGTACACACTAAATATATATATTTTTTAACAGAACAGAACACCATATCCTACGTTAATTTTTTTGAACATTTAAACTTATTTTTTTTTAAAAAAAAAGAAAAAATATATATATTACCCGAAAGTACTATTAAAAACATATAAAATCCTTGTTTTGTGCAAGTTGAAATAAAACGGTTGAAGCACGCGCTATCACAAAAAATTATAAGTATCCTTAAAGAATGTTCCGTTCCATATTTAAACATAGGTCACAACATGCAGAGAAAATTATTGTTTATTTATTATTCGTAATGCAACTGCAGATTGTAGATAGTCTTTCATGAAAATTCTACAAAAGTATCCAGATTATCTTTTTCACAAACGATTTTTCCCATTTATTATTATTCGATCTTGTAGTAACAATAACAAAGTCGTTTTTTAAATTCCATCTTAAAATTCCAAAATTCTTACAATCATAGGAGCCAAATTAATTGATTGCCGTACAAATTATTCTGATATCAGCAACATTTTAAAAGAATAACTTTTCTGTTAGCAGATTTGGTTCAAAACTATATAAGATTGCTAATTTTGGTTATTATGTCATTTTTTTAAGATCAACGCCAAGCATTTTGTCAGTCCTGCCTCTTTACAATTACGCCACTAATCGGTTTCACGTACACACAGGCAGATCTTCGTTCCTCGTTCTTAAAAAGATCCGAAATGTAGAATTTCCATTAAAATTTCAATGTCTAAGTTAAAACTTTGGACGATTACAACACTTTTTTACCTGCTGCAATAAAAGGTAAAAATGACAGAGAAAATACTTTTTTTAAAAAAAAAATTCCATCCTAAACTAAAATGTACAATAACAGAAGCTAAATTGATTGAAGCGCTAATTATTTTGGTATCAGCAACATTTTAAAAGAATAATTCTCTCGGCAAATAGATTTGGTCCAAAGCACTTGATAAGATCGCTAATTTTAGTCTTTTGCTCTTTTTCTAAAATCGGTACCAAGGATTTTGCTCATTCTGCCACCTTAGAAATACAGCTTCCAACGTTTTCATATCCCTTGCTCTTAAAAATGTCTGAAACATAAATTTCCAATCAAAATTTCGATATCAAAGTAGAAAATTTGAACGCTAATAATTTCTTCTTTTTTATATAACAGAGTAAAGAATGACAGATCTGCTTCAGCAGAACAGAAAATGAGCCGTGGCTGCTTAAAATGCGCAAGCAATCAGATTTGCAATCACGTTTAGCTACAAAATTGACAAAGCTCCTCGTTAAAAAAAAGGATGAGAGGACCAAATGCTAGGATGTACGCTAGTTCTACAAAAAGGAAACAGAAGAATAGGGAAACATTTTTTTCAGCAACAGATTAAATAATGGGGACAGGAAGGCAGTCAACTTATGTGATGGGCTGAAATGGGGTGAATTCGAGAGCACGAAGTACAGAGGTTGGTGTAAAGCGTTTCTGAACAAAGAAATAACAGCGAAGCAATAAATTCAACGCTTGTCAAAAAGGTTTAAAAACAAAGGGCTTGGCAAAATCTTAACAGAGGATTTTAAATTCAATTTATAATTTTAATATTCACAGTGTTATCTTAAAAACTTTGTTATTCATTTATTAAATATATTAAAATTTGCTAAATTTAAATTCATTGCTTACAGAATGATTTTATAGTTATTCGATAAGAACTGATGATTGTAATTAGGCATGTTTTATACATCACAATATGATTAAATGGGCAAAAGACATTTATTGGATAATAACATAAACGAGTTAACAGATTATATCCATAATATGAAATTATTTTACCCACTTTTCATGGTCTTTTACATGCCTCATTACATTATATATCAGAATTTAAATATTAATATTTCACTTGGCACTGAATTAAAAAAAAATTAAAGCATCCATTGATACAAATTCATGAAGAATGCCCACGCTTTAAAGCAAGCGCTAAAAAATACATACATTTTAACACGACACTATCTTAAAATAAGAAAATACTCAAAGAAGTTCATGCTGTGGATCAATGTCTCAAAATAACATTAGTTGATAAATATCCGAATTTCAGTAAAGAACTATGTTATTTTCTGATGATTTTTGACGTGAAGAGTTCAAATATGGCAAAGAAAATCTTAGATTAGGCCAGGTTTATCAAACATACAAAATAATAAAATAAAACTACAAAGAACATATGATGTAACGTAAAGCAAGAAGTGTCAAGAAATTTTTTTGATTATGAAAAACACATAGTCATGTTAAAAACATAACCACATAGTGAAATCAAACATTACATGCACGTACAGCATTTCTTTATTGCTCTCATTTTATGAAATTAAAGATGTTTTTGAGCATGGGAGCAAACATTTATGGGTTTCAATGCCTTTGTAATGGCCGCTGTTTGCTATGAACAGAGTCACAGTAACAGTGAAAAATTTAATGTTTAAGCGGGAACTTCTTTTCACCCAGCACTGATGAAAAGGACCTGCGTTTTACTTTTATTGTAAAACTTCCAATTCTTATACATTTTTTTAAAAAATTCTGACATGGAATAATATATCACTTTTGCAAAACATGCGAATTCTCCACATATTATAAAATTATTCGTATACTTCTGAGACATTGCGCTTTGAATATTCGTATACTTTTAAGGAAATGCACTGATTAACAGATAAATTGGGGGGGGGGGAGTAAAGAGAACCGAGTAAATCTTATACGTGTCCGTAAATGTTAGAATTGGAATTCACAAAAACATACTGACGCGATAAAGCAGAATGACGTTATCACTCAGTGGAATTGAAATCTGGCGGCTGTTATCCGAGCCGTTGGTAAATGGTAGAAGACTCTTCGGCAGACATCATAAATCAGGAATGGAAGCAGAAGAAAAACAAATTTCCCATCATATACATAGAAAAATTATAATATATAAAATAAAAACACAGGATTATATACAGATACAAGAAAATATTTACATTTGAAATTTTGAAACTTAGAGCAAAATTGTAAATTTTATTATCAAATTTTTGTTCAATTCACTTGGAATTAGTAATATTCGGATATTTTGGTTTCTGAAGCACTTTGGTTGTTGGCCAGTAAATTAGTGTTTCATTTTTCAAGTCATATCGTTAATAAAAAGGTAAATATTTCATATCTAGCGAGAAATAACCTTGCTATCCAATCAAAAAAGATTCTAAAATCTTATTTTTAACTCAATTTCGTAATTTGAAAATTAGATATTTTTGGTAACCAATTTAGTTTTTATTTCATTGTCATACAATGTTATTTATAAAAATAAATAATTGAAATTAAGCTTCAAGTGATTAAATTTTATTTGCTCAACGTTTTGTTTGAAGAAATGCGTGTTTAATACTCTTGAACACGCTTTTCTTTTTATCATGTCAGAACATGAGGTTTTTGGAAATGAGGTTTTGTGACGTCAACAAAAATCCATAGACAAAAAATAAACAAATCCGAAGCCGAAAAATAAAAATTTTATTACCTGCACGAGCATCTCAAAAAAAAGTTTTTAATAACGCGTTGCCATTGCATTTACAAAATCTCTAATTGAAAAAATAAGTTGATGACTACAGCAAATAAAACCTAGAAAAATGTCATTTTGAGCACGTGATTATATGAAATGAAATATATAGGGTATGTGATATTTTTTAATAATAATATAATTTTAAAAATATATTTTTTAACAATAAATGTGGGACAAAAATTTTTGGGTCGTTTGCCATACTAAAGTGACTCATTCAATGAAACCATTAAAATGAATAAAAATATAATTTAACTTTCACGAGCACGTGATGCTTGGCCGTTCAAGAAATGCTGTTCTAACATGATACATTGAAATATGCATAGCAGTCTTCAATTTAATCTTTATTTTATTATATTATTATATTGTTTATAAAAATTAAGAGAGTCTTAACAGTCCTCAGATTTGAGCAGTATTCTAAATAACTCTGTAAATCAAAAAAATCTCGTTAAATTTACAAGAGATTAGAACTTTATCGTGAAAAAGATAGTTTGAAAAGCATATTTTTACATACTGCAAGCTGTAACTTATTTAGAAGCGTTATTTGTTGCAAATTAGTAAATATAAATGCATTTTCGGAAATGGAAGGGATAACGTTTTTTTTAATCCAGTATTCTAATTGCCATTTATACAATTTTTAGTATTAAAATTAAAAATCATTACAAACTTTACGTGCTGTTCTATCACGTTTAGATTTTTTTTCTACTTTAAACATTCAGCATAAACCTGATTTACGCTACACTATCGGAATAAGTGACTAAATTATTTACTGTTTATAGAATGAAGAGTTAAACAGCGACCTATCAGAAGCCAAAACAAGAAAATTTAATGCACATCAACTTAATTATCATCAAATACCGACACAACAAAATTGAAGTTAATAAGTATAAAGGTTGGAGCTGATAAAAATCATTTTTAAAATGCATCTGCTACAGGATGTCATCGTTAATTAAAAATAATCCCAATTGTTTATATTATACTACTTCATTTAAATACGATACAATTTTGATGAAATCTTAACAGCAAGCAAGATAAACGTTAAAAAAATACAAATATAGCCTGACTACAATTTATAAGACCAGATGTTAAAGAATGATCATTTTATATAAAGAAATTCAAAAACGCAAAATACACCATTTTTTATTCTTGATCTTTTTAAAATTACAAATTGTCTTTAACAAGATATTAAAGCAGTTCAAAAAAGGAAATAATAAAATGTTTTTTCAGTTTCATTTTTTGGCGTTTTACTCTGATAGAAGAAAATATTTAATCGTTAGCACAAATTCTATTTCTAGAATTTGTTCTTTTTAAATAATTTAAACAACCTTGTCATTGATTTTTTTAAAGTTCTTTTGTTTACTTTTATTTTTTTATTTCATTTAAAACGTCAGTGATACAGATGTTAATAGCTTAATTTTTAATTCGATTATGAATTTAATCAGCTAAATACAATTAGCAGTTTTCTTTTCCTAGCAGTTCTCTCCCCCGCCTTCTTCTCTCCGTAACAGCAATAAGCTTTTTAAATCGTCAATACAAAGATTTTTGCAGAATCGGTACAGAATTAACATTAAACCAAAGTTAGTCTTTACGAGGTCTTTCGTTATATCATAAATCCCTCTATCAAAGATCTTAATGATTTGATATAATCCACATTAAGAATTATTCATAAATGAATTCACAAAATTAAAATTATATAATCTTTTTCCTCACTGATTTTTAAAAACTGAATTCAAAATTTGTAAAACAATTTCATAAATACAAAAATTATCCTTGGTAGAAATTCAAGCTAAAAAGTTTCTATGATTTATTAGCGTGCCTTCCTTTTTCAGTTAAATCATCTATTATTTTTTTTTGTTGTAAAGAAATCATTTAATTAAAAAAATTTAGAGACAGACAATGGTTTAATCGAAAAACCGAAATGAATATCTTTATTGTCTTTTGAATCGGTAACAAAATATTGAATTAAAACGTGGAAACTTAATTTTTTAAACTTCCAATTAAATATTACTGCAGAAAAGACCGACAGGTTATTACATAAGCCGTTCAAAAGAATTTCATTAGAAACTGATAAAATTAATTTTTAAACAAAAAAGAAGTCATAAAAAAGTTTTCATTAATTGTTTCACATCTAACAATATAGTCAAGTTCGATTTATTCTATATTAAATAGCATAAAAATTGCAATGTTATTTTTGAGTCGATGGGTTTGGTAACATGTTACTCAGTGTGAGATTTGGCTGATAGATACCCTAAAATGGTGATGCCAATTAAGAATTAGTTTAAAACTCTTTTTACCTTCCAGGTGCCTATAATCATTCTGCTTTTTTAAGCAACATGAAAACTATTTCAGGACAGATCTTGTAATTTTGAACGGCGATTAGAAGATGATTACAATACCTGAGCTGGCCTCTCCACGCTTCCACACTAAATTGACGGGAAGACATTTAAAAGCACAGTCGGACAAGTAACATATTCGCAACGGTACACGAACTGAATATGTTACAGCAAACAAATAACATATTCACTTTGTTTTCCCCTATGTTAATGAGGCCAAGCTTAACATGTTTACGGCCGACTATTTCAAACGATTATGCTTATTTTCTTAGTATTTGATGCATTTAAAATTAAACAATAATAATCGTTAATTAATCGATTTTTCGGATTCCTTTTGAAGTACTTTCGAATCAAAATTATACAAAAGAAGGAAAATTAAAAATTTCTAATCTGTGTTACCCCAAGTGGCGTGGGAAATTCACGCATTTGAGTTGCCTCATTAACATTGAAAATTCAACGCCAATTGAGTGTGCTCTGATTTATTTGAAACGGATACGAATTTGATTTTGTTTTGGCCAGATACACTTTTTGATCAATTATTTATATTAATTGTAATCATTTAATAAAAACTAAGTTTTTATTTCTAAATGAGAATCGTCTCTCATACTGTAATATATGACGAGAAGCATTTAGTTTTCAGATACGGCAAACTTATTCACTTCTGTATTGCGTTATTGTATTAAACTTGACATTGAAATACAATGCTATATGACCGGAATTGCATTTAATTATCTATCCTACAATGGTACTGATATCTAAAAATGTCAGTTCGATATAGATATATATAACTGTCCTAACTACGTGCAATCAGTGTAAGTTTAATTTTTGTCGGTCATAGTTCTAAATGTATTCGG
>JAOUZG010018166.1:3045037-3056976 GCA_026289955.1 Argiope argentata | reverse complement strand
GCATATTATATATATATATATATATATATATATATATATATATATATATATATATATATATATATATATATATATATATATATATATATATATATATTATATAGTCTTCAAATAAAAGCATTTTATTATCAACTATTCTATCGAACTAGGTTTTGGACAGTTCCATCAATCAAAATAAGTGACCTATTTCTACCTTTAGTTACCTATACAACACTAATTGCTTTCACTATAGTTCTCCACCTTCAATTACTTTTCCTATATATTCTTTAAATAAATAGAAAGTATTGTAATCGCCGAAAAATTCGAATTCGAACTTTAGCAAATTTTTACGTTTAGGTTTTCCATGAGTTCGAAAAACACCTTTTTGGTGTTATATCTGTTAGTGACAAAAACAAATCAAAATGTTTTAAGTAGATGGATGAAATTTGGACAGGATCACGATACAGTAAAAATGCTACATTCAAGTCAATTATCAATATTTCGTACCTATTGTTTGCCAACAAATATGTTTATTTGAGGGGGCTTTCAGTGAGTGTTGCATTATTACCCATGAAAATTTATGCATATTTTTTTTGTTCTGTAAATATTGAAAAAAAATTTTTTTTTCTTCTTCTTTTAAGTTAACGTTTATAATGTACACAAAAAATATTTTACAGTGCAATAATTACCTATAAGCAATGAAAAAAAATACTAAAAAAATATAATGAAATCTTCGATTATAAATTTCAAGTTATCATGTGAGAACATTATTTTTTAAGTCATTATTTGTCTTAATTAAATTAAGTCATTTACCAATTTAAACCGGTTTGAAACAATCACGAGACTTTTCTATCGGTCTCAATCCCTCTATAATATTATAAATAAATTTATACATGCATCTAACTTTCATTTTCAATGTTTCTAACTGGCAAACAAAATTCGACAGACTTTTAAGAAACTGCATAATAATAATGCAATACTGGCCAAAGCAGGTAAAAATATTTTTTGCCCGTAAATTTCGGAGACCTCATCAACAACATGTCCTCACATAATAAAAGAAGAAAAAAGTCGGTGGAGGGGAATCTTGTGGGAAGCAAAATTTAGGACCACCCTGGTCCCTTCAAGATTTGTGACTGTCTAAAGTACACCACCACTAAAAACTGAGCGTTCGGAATCCCTAACAACTCGCATCAAGTCACTTCAACCGCAACTGTAGATCGAAGGACTCTGTCAAGATGCATTTTATTTTTGTTATTCCATCGTTCGAGAGTGCTTCGAACGCCAGATGTTCATCCATCGACAGGCGAGACTCGAGTTCTTTAAAAAAAAGTTCTTGAAGGAGACTTCCCGAGAACGGACACACCAACAATAACACTCCAGAGCAGAGGCAGAACAGAACTCTCTTTGAGAAGGGGGCCCCAATGTAAACAGATGGGAAGGGGCGTGGCCCCGAAGTGGCCCTCGACAGAAGAGAAGGGGAGTGTTATCTGTTTTCCGGTAGCTCTCTTCGAATTTGCTGTATACAGTGGGAAGATGTGTTAGCCGTCTATGTCCAAAGGGAAGGCTTATCAGGGAAGGCGGCTGATAAAAGAGATGCTCGGAAAGAGAAATGCTAGTGGTTTTTTTTTCTCCGCCCTTTTTTCACTTGAGGTAAAATATTTCGCACAACCCATGTATATATATAAAAAAAAAGCTTCCGAAGAAACAACGTTTAATGCATTAAAAATTTTTTTCTCAAAAGTGAAATATTTCGTGGTTGTGAATCGTGGGAAGTTGTCGGCAGATTACTAATATTCTTTCGATTGTTTCTTTTATATTATTGGGCAAACAAACTTGGCAGTTCCGAATTTATTTCCTGGTATTCATACATTAAAAATTCAGGTAATATATAGGGCTAATAAATAACTGAACAATAATTCGTTATCGTTATTAATCAGAAAGAAGATATAATTATTTAAATCTGAAAACTTTAAAAAAAAGCCAAAGTCCTTTGGTATTTCCATAGCAACAACATAAAATTTAAACAATTGCCATAAAAGAAATCTCACCAAATCATTGTTTTGTGAACAACAATACTTTAATTATGCAGAATTCTTTATGCTCGTTTTAATATTCTGAGACGAACACTTTTCGACGATTCTACCTCACTAAGGGGTGTCACACGAAAGGATGTGTGCCATTTCCACAATTTACTTTATTGTTTAATAAACATCTCTTTCTTTTCACTCCTATTTTGCAAATTGATAACGGATTAATTAACGGATACGCAAAAGTGTTGTAGGGTTTTAGAATACATTGGCAACGAATACACTATAAGATAAATTCAGTATTCATGTTATGTCTAGGCACAAAACGCAAGTTATTGAGTCGGTGAAGAATAAAAATTCTTTCCTTTATTTAGACTTTATAACAAGAATATACCGATTAACAAGAATACACCGAGCAAGAATATTATTAAAAATCCCTTTACCCATGATTTAAAAATAATTAGTTAAAAAAATAGTTTCCAAGCGTCTTAATTCAGAAAGAAAAGGAAAGATGGTTAAAAATTTATGGAAAATACAAATTTCTTACAACGTCTCTAACGCTTTATTTCCAGATTCGTTTTCTGTCATGATGTCAATCGTCAAAAATGGACATTGAAATCAATTTTTAAGAAACTCTGACAGCATTTGCACACAATTGAAGAAAAAGTTGGGATAGATCCAATTTTAGACCTGGTTAAAATACTTCTCAATCTGAATCAAATGTTTCGGATTATGTTTAATAATCAGCAAATTAATTAATATTTAAATAAAACTAGTGGTATTTTCCTCTCTCCTTTCTTTTCGCTTAAGTAAGAAATCTAATATTCTTTATGTTTCAATTGTGTGTGAAAAAAACCGAGTATTCATTTTGGAGATCATTTTGGTCAAAAACATATGATAACGATGGCGACAAAACCAAATTGCAATCTTCTGCAGTATTTTGCTTTTAAATTAACGCATTCCACTACACATGAGTAAAATGACGGACATTCCATGTGTACCGTATCTGATACACATCTGCAGCTCCGATGACAAAGAGAAAAATGAGAGAGAAAATGTATGACGTCATACCCGGTTTACGGAAAAACACACACCTTTATTTGGACTCTGGATTGGGCGTCTGGGTCCTGTTTTATGACCACCATGATCTCCAGATCTGACCCCTTTAGATTTTTTCCTATGGGGCCATGTAAAGGAATTGGGCTATCGAAATCCAGTTACCTCAGAAATGGACTTAGCTCATTCGTCATCACAGTGCGTTTACTTTTGTGGACACTATGATGCTAGAACGTGCATAGTCAACCATTGCACGACGCGCGCGTGCATGCCTCAATATGCGCGGAGGATATCTCGAACATCCTCCTATTTAAAATTATGCAAGTACTGATGTCCATGATTCGAATAAAGGGTTTTTTTCATAAACCGGATAACCATTTTCTCTCACCTTTTCCTCGAAAACTATGGATCGTAGACGGGCAGTTCACCGGGCATTTTTTATGTTTTCCAAACAGCGAATCTGGCTGTACAGAGTTTATCCGGTCTTGCTAGGGCATCCTGTATATAGCTTTTCAAATAAGTAATATCGATTATAAGATCATAATTTCATTCAACCCTAAAACTAGCCGCTTTTGGCGATCAACTTGTTCGCGAAGGTTAGACTCTTGAAGCTATTAAATATTAATGTCGAATGCATATATATTTTTTAAACTTCATTTTGTTATTTGATAAGACTCAAAAACAAATTAAGATTAAAAATCAAGACAAGTTATAGCCCGTTAAATCAATTTAAAAATCTACTTTCGAAATTAAAATAATACTTTCTTTGGACGTTAATTTCATAACGGCACAAACTGTGTATCAAATTTTAATAATTTATTAAAAATAAATTTTTTTAAAGCACAAGAAATTGATTAAATTAAAATGGCAGTTTTTTTTTAAAGTTTTAAGATAATGTAAAAATTATTTTTGAGATAATCTTGGAAAATTTGTGTAAATTTAGCCATTTTCAAATTATTGTTTGAATATTTATTATTTAGACTGCATTTTTTTCTCTCCTTACGTTATGCATTGAATTTTTGATTTTTTTTTTAACTTGCGTTATGATGTCAGTCGAACAGCATAATCCAACGATTTCTTTTACTGTATATACTATGTATAAACTGTATTGACTATATATAAAACGATTCTCTATTACGATAACGGAAAAACGATTTAATAGTTTAGGCTGATTGATTCGAACTATAATTGCGAGTAACTTTTTCAGATATGTAAAATACTTTTCATAACTGCACAATAATGCGCTTTACAATCGAATTTATTACATACATCACTGATTGATCGGCCATTTTCTAATTTATATAAAATTCCTAGCTCAGTAAAATTGCCTGCATGCGTTCTTTGATTATTTGTTATATCCAATTAAATTTGATTATTTTAGGCGAGAAAAAAAAAGAACGTAATTTTCTTTCAATCACTCTCAATTTATCTTAGCATACGAAAATTAACATTTTGAGTTTCTCCCTTTATGCATTTCACTGTTTTTTAAAAAATTAGATTTTAAAGTATTTGTTTCTCAAATTTTACGATTATAAATAGATCAATCCAAAAAGATCTAACAAGATATATCAGTATGAAAAAATAATAATAATTAAGATTAAAATGAAATCTGCTATGCATATTTCAATATATCACGTCAGAACATTTATTTCTTGAACAGTCAAGCACCAAATGCTCGTGCAAGTTGAATTATATTTTTATTCATTTTAAACGTTTCATTGGATTAGTAACTTTAGTATTTCAAACGATCCAAAAAAACTTTGTCTCGCATTTATTGTTTAAAAAAATATCACAATTCCTATTTATTTCATTTCGTATAAGCACGTGCTCAAAATGACATTTTTCTAGGCTTTATTTACTGAAGTAATTAACTTATTATTTTTAAACCAGAACTTTTGTAAATGGGATGGCAACGCGTTATTAAAAGCTGATTTTTTGAGATGCTCGCGCAGATAATAAAAGTTTTATTTTTCGCTGACGGATTTTTGTTAACGCCAAAAACCTCGTCCACAAAACAACGTGTTCTGACATGATAATAATAAAAGCAAAACACATCATTTGTCTATTTCTCTTTTATTAAAAATAATTATAGTTTTTTCTTATAATTGTAACACTCCTGCCAACATATAGTTACGACTACTACTACTAAGAGCGTATAGGTCATTAGAGGTTAAAAATGAAGAAGTGGGGAACTATGTACAAGAAAGAAAAAGAGATGGAAAAAAAATTAACTGCTGGACTCATTATAATTTCTTTATTGAAATATGAGCGCACAACTACCTATAACAACTTCTACATATTACTTTCCACTATGAGAACAGAGAAAAATGCGCCCATTTCTAAATGATAAAAAAAAAAAGCGAGCTGGAAAGAGTCAAGTGCCCGTTAAAAGAGTCCAGCATCAGGTCGAAAAACGTTTCCTCCGATGGCACTGACATAAAAGCGCTAAAACTAGATACTAAGTGTGGAAAAGCAGCTTCATTGCAAATGACCTAAGACGCTTTTACTGATAATCAACTCATTGAAAGAGGAATGGGAAGGGGGGTGGGGAACTAAACGACTATATTTGCTGCTACTGGAAGAGAGAGAAAATAAAAATAAAATAGCCAACAAATAAAGGTTTCAATCGACGCACCCTCCGTACGTCACTAGTGACGAAAATATAATTTGAGTCATTCCAAACTTTTTTTACACTGTCGGTCTGTTAAGCGATAAAAAAAATTAGGCAACCTCTTAACAGCAGAAGATCGCCTCCTTTCTAATCGGTATCGGCTGAATCACCCACAAGAGCAACAAGTGGCTTCTACAGACAGCTTCAATCAGCGCGATCTTATCCGAGAAATGTGTTATCTCCACTCATCACAGGGCCGATTGTCCGGCAACCCATCAAAGCATGACAAACACACAACCGAGGAATCCGGGCCTATAAAAATACCCAGAAATCAATTTTTTCTCTCTCCACCAAACGACCCACGCAGCCGAGCGATGCGGTGTGGCGGGCGCCAGCGGATATTATTTACGATGAGGCGGGAATGAAAAAATTGTTTCTCTCTCTACTGCCCAAGCCACACCGCGATCTAGAAAAATCGTCAACCTTAATCGGGGCACTTTGTTTCGGGGCGAGAGCTGGGCAAAAATGTTCCATCCAGAATTCTTCGTTCTTCCTTTATTTGAAGAAATTGGTCCACGCCTACGCGCATTAGCTATCATCCAGAGAGCATTAAATAACCTAACATTTAGGGTTCCCAGATTCGGCTGCCAAACGTCACACTTAGCCTTAAAATCGGTCGTTTTTACAACCAGAGATGATAAATGCCCCACATTAAGAACACTCGTGTTACAGAACACTGCTAAAAATGTCATCATTTATTTGGATGCTTCGCTGTCATGTTCTGCATAAACATGGTATGCCTCTTCGTACCGCGCTTCTTTGGCCGTAAGGATTGCATAAATTACTGGAATACGAGAGGCTTCTCAGGTAACATGGAGATTTTAAAAGGAAGATTTTATTTTCCCCCCACCTCAAAATAAGTTCGTGGAACAGAGGAAAATATGCAAATATGACGTCGATAAATAATAGCAGACGTTTAAGTTCTTAATATCATTTGAAATAAAATTATTTTCATGAACCATTAACAGACAGACGATTATTTCCTTTGGAATGAAATTTCCCCTTCTTTCGGTGAAGTTCAAAAGCTTTTTTTTTGAAAATATTTTTCCATTAATTTACTCGAAAAGTACAAGTGCATTATTTGGGTATAGTTATGCAATTGGGAGCAACCAAACAGTATTTTAAGGTTTATTAATATTATTTTACCAAACAGTATTTTAAGGGTTTTTTTAACAGTGTTGTTACGTTTCTAGCGTAGCGGGTTCGGATTGAATGGACTTTATATGAGGAAAGCACAGACAAATTTATTTACAGCTATTTACAGATATTTACAGGATGACTTGAGAAAAGAAAACTTCAGATAAACACAATCCAGCAGTCAACAGTCACTTACAGCGTAAATGCAAGCCTTACGCAGAATAAACACAGACTACAAAACAGCTATCGTATAGCGCAGTAAACAGTAAGTCACAGCGAGCTCAATAATACAAGGTTAACAGCAAACGTAAACACAGCTCACTAATAACAAGAAGGAAAAGTAATCCGCTAGTCCAGCGAGACGCTTCTCTTCTGAGAGGAACTGCAGATTTTTTTTTTTTTAGTTGTAGGATTGAGCGAGGTATCTAGCCCGGTAGGGGCTTCACCCTCAGTGCTTGGCAGGTGTTGATGAGAGCATTGCTTGAGCGTGACTGACTTGGGCTGGAGATTGGCATGGTGCTCTCAGTAGATTGGGGGCGTGGCAAGAGAAAGAAACTGGAATGGTATTGGCTGTGCGAAAATACTATAAGAGAGTTGGATTTGTGAAAAAATCAGTAGTTTATGGTTCAGCTGGCTTACAAATAGCGTTAAGAAGGATTAACATTTTGGCTGTTGGGTCTGCATTACTTTTCATTGCTTTGGCAGCAGTTAGAAGGCTGGGGAACATACGAAAAACAATTTTAATTTCATTCAGAGCATCAAAGATTTCTTTAATATCCTCATTATTTGAGGGGGGAATTTGGGCTGGGGGTTCCTGTTGCGGAAAACTGGATTTAACAGAGTTAGCATAAGAGAGGTTGTCCTGTCGTAACTTAGAAGCGAAATAATTTTCTCTATTTTTTCTTGCGGTGACGAGTTTAGGGAACTTTGGGCATCCTCGGTACGCGGCAGTATGCCCTGTATAGCCACAATTAATGCATATTGGATTATCTATTTTCTCCTTAAGAGTGCAATTTCGAGTGATATGGGATTCGCCACACTTGAGGCATCTGGGCTGCATACAACAATTAATGGCTGTATGTCCAAAAAGATTGCAATTGAAACATTGGGAGACGGAGAACCGTCCCCTGTAAGATTCGACATTAATTTTTAGATAGCTTAATGCTTTGATATTAAAGATTTCGTCCGCGACCTCATTTTTGTTTATCTCTAATAAATAGATGGGTAGGGGCTTGCGAGTTTTGTACTGTGTTAGTCTCGTTATTTTATTTACTGCGAAACCAAGTTCCGCCAGTTCATCTTCAATAGTTTTGGTTTCGAAGTCAATTGGTAAGCCTTTGATAATACTTTGAGTGGTCTTTTACTTTTGGGGGGATGATGTAGAATTCTAAGTTCTTATCTTTAAGAAATTGGCAAATATCTTGATGGTTCTGAACCGAGTTAGGGAAAATTTTAATGAATTCATTAGCAAGGATGTTTTCTTTAATTTCAAATTTTTCTTTAAGTTCCTTAAGAATACCGGCATAATTCTTGGCATATTTTAACATGATGGGGGGGGGGGATTTTGGGTGGTTTATCATTATTTGAGTTTTTATTATTATTATCCATGGGTCCGTTATCAGCAGGGGGATCGACTTGCTCGTTATTCAGGGCTGCATAACGATTGTTCAAGCTAATTTGGGGAGCATGGGTGTTATAGCTGGTAACTTTTACGGTCTTTCTCCTTGGGGGGGAGGAAAAATCCTCATTCGTATTACTTTTATCACAGCCAAAATCCATGACAGAGTCTAACTCACCTTGGAGCATCGGACTGTTGCTAGGTCTTGGGCAATTTTCCTGGGACCCAACTTCAAGGCGTTGTTTCTTCATGGTAGCATGAGCATTTTGGAAGAGTTGTTCATAGGGTGCGGAAGCAGATGTCTCGTACGCCTTCAAGCACTCGAAAAACTGACGATTGCTCTCCTCCATGGTCGAGCAGGAGAGGAACTGCAGATTGCGGCAACCCGTCCCTTATATAGCCGGGCGAGCGACACGCGAAGCAACGAGGCGCACCGGGAACTGTCTCGGGGCTACCAGAATATTCCCCTCGCCAAATCAATTCGGCTGGAGCAAAATTCCTTGTGGAGCGTCGCTAACGTTTTCTATTTCGGCGCGCGTTTCGCCCGCTTATAACAGTATTTTAAGGTTTCAAGTTTTACTAAATTAAAGAATGCGTGTATGCTATTCGAAATTTAATTAACTTTCAAAAGGTGTAAGGGTGATTAAATTTCTTCAAATTGAATCATCTTTTCATAATCAACAGAATTTTGCTGAGAGCAATGGACGGGGTTGATTTCTTAAAGTACCACGGATTGGGTATTCCATAGTAGTTTGCTTTTAAATTTCAATGATGGTTAGTGGCATAGCAATTAACATGCGTCTATCTTATTGCAAAAATTAACTTATTAACATAAAATACGAGTACTCGTACATTCAAGGCTTTTTTTCAAATTTTAGAATTTTTATGGGAGGAAGAGGATAATATACTAATTGTAAATATACGAGAAAGTTTCGGGGAGACCACTTCCGATGATTTGGATTCTTTTTTATGCTACGTTTTTTCTGAAAACAATTATGTTCCTAAAAGTGCAATACGATAGAGTTATTTCACCAATGCATAACTACATCCAATTTTAAATATGAAAGCGTCCCTTCGAATTTATTTATTTAAGTCAGCATCTTTTTTTCTATTGTCACTGTTATTGTTCTTTACCATTTTGTACCGTTTGAATCAAATTTAGTGACTACTAGAAATTACTAAGCAGAAAACTATATGTGTCATTAACTGATATATATTTTAAAACTAATGAGAGGGGTGTAACTTTTTTAAAACGGAAAACATGCAAAAAGAACGAATTAAATATTAAACCTCTATGGGTCCGTGTAACTTTCAGGTCACATTTCAATTTATCGACATTTTACAAAATAATTATAGCTTTTTTTCACGAGATGGCGCATAAATCGTAACTCTATGACGTTGCAAACACAACCAATACTAGTATTCATGACCATTGCAAGCCGCACCAACCCGAAATAGCAAAATAATTGCTGTGCAAACTGTTGTCAGTAAAACTACGCGAAACCATTTGAGCGTTTGTCAGTGATTACCAAACTATGTTTATGGATGCATGAACATTTATGCCTTACATCCAATGCAAATTGTTTTATGGACTTCACATATGATCTATTATACACAGGAGTGCAAATTTTATAGTCTCGAAAGTCACATGATGATTATAACGTAATATAATTGTTTTCATTTGCATATATGGGTTTATAATTTCTGATTTTTTATTCACACATTTTTTTTTGGTGTTAAAACAAAAATCCGGCCCATAGAGGGTTAAAGTATCGTATACAAGTTCAGTATACGATAGAAAAAAATTATCAAATCACAAGCTAATTGGGTTTTTTTATGTTCATCTGAAAATATTTATAAAAGTAAGAAATAAATATTGTAAGATTTTCTTTAAGAAGTCTACTGTATACAGGACAAAAAAATATAGGGGAAAAGCTTTATTGTAATTTTTCACTATCGTATTTTAGCAAACATTTCTTTAATGGTCAATTGATCTTAGAGGGCACATGACTGGCTTTCTTTTGCAGGTCTATCATTGGTACGGCTCCATTGGTGTCCCACAGTTAGCTTCTGAACATCAGTTATATTGGCACAACAGGCAGCTTCATTCTGCGCATAATATTCAGATGTATAAGAAATTTCTGAAACCTGGGATGTTATTAATTTCATGTTTGTGCAATTTGACAGCTTTTCCAGATAGGGAAGAGAAGGGACATGCAGCAACAAAAGAAGAATTTCTGTTGCCTCTTCGCAGTAGAAAACTCCAAGCGTATGATAAAGTGGAGGAAAACCAAATGATTTCCCAAAAACTTTCTAAACAAAAGGGCTAGCTTTGCCTACCATTAGCACACAATGGTTACGAAATATTTATCTTTATTACGAATTTAGCATTTTTACTGAATCTAATGTGCCATCTTTGGGAATCATACGTTAATAGTATCTGAAGATCGAATTTGTGCTTCAGACGCGTTTTTCTCAACCGACCGAAACAAAGATTCGACGCAAAACTGCACTTTTAGTCTCAAAATTCAATCCCAAATTTGATGTGTCGCTTACATTTTTGAATTATCGCATGAACATGTTACTGAAAATACGGATAGTCAACGCTTACTTTGATTTGGTTCAAAATCTTGCAGTTATCAATAATATATATGTTAAATCTGTATACTGAATTCTATTCTTCTAACTCTTCCCGATTTCAGGTTAGCGTGTTCATTTATATTCGGAGAGCCGGATTAACGGAGTACCTCGAATAAATTTTACTCAAAATTTTATAGAAATTTGCAAATTTGATGTAAAAGCTGTATGCTAAATTTCAACCGTCAAACTGAAGGCGTTTTTCAGCTATCTTTGTTGCAGACAAATGCACTTTTTCCAAAGTATACGAGTAAGTGAAAAAGCGGGAACAAGTGCCTATTAAAAAACAAGCAATATAAAAAACATTTTTTTTAAAATCAGTTCCCACTTTGGATATTAGGAAAAAATTTTTAGTTACTTTTTATTAAATAATTACAATTTTTGTTCTCGTGTTCCGCTTTACAACGGAAGGAGCGGTGCAGTAGCTTCTGAGGGTATGGACCCCTGAGCACCAGAATAACGATCGCCTTTGACACAGTACCCCCAGTGGTATAACTCGAAGCACAAGGGATGCGAATCCAACGACCCACCAACCAGGCTATCCCAACCTAAAGATCACAACTACTAAAAAAAATATTATAAAAGCGAGAAAGTTAGTTTTTAATTAATAAATAAAAGAGTTAACGAATTTATACTCGAAAAAACTACATTAACATTAAATGTCCTCCACTACAAATTTTTTAAAAAAATTATTGAACTTGATTGGCTGAATAGAAAGAATTTTATAAACGATTGAAAATTTGAACTATATATATATATATGTAGGATATTCCACAGAACCATTTTAATTAACCAACATCTGCCTTCATCTTGT
>JAOUZG010018166.1:2996172-3030037 GCA_026289955.1 Argiope argentata | reverse complement strand
AAATAGGTTGATTTCTTAATTTTTAGCTCAGTTCAACCTGTATTAATTTGATTCTAAAATATTCTCTTATTTCCTGATCTCATTCCACCTTTTCTATTTAATTAATGCAGCAAAAGTTCCATGAAAAGGCTTTAATCAAGGTTCTGACGCTCTAACTGAAGGGATAAAATATTGTTGATCTAAACAAATTTTAAAAAAATCCCTGTGTTTCCGTTGTCTAAATCGGCCCGTGTAGAGAAATCTCTATCAAAATCTCATGGTATATAAGACCAGGGATAAATAATTTTTCTCCTTTTTACGCTAATCTGCTCTTGCATCTCGCTGTGAAGGGATGTGTTTTTTCCGTGTTGTTCATGCCTCCCGGAATGGAAATAAAACGAAATTAAAAATTCAAAGTGTCTTTCTGACTTCAGTTATTTTGTTTCATAAAATCAACAAAAAATGTTGAAAAATATTATTATATCACAGGTTTTTACTATCTCTTACACCTAATATAGAGAAAGTATAATAATCGACAAAAAATTCGAATTCGAGATATTCACGTATCTCCACGTCTTCGACTTTCCTGAGTTCGAAAAACACTAACAAGCTCTAAAAAATAAGATGTATTTGTTATAAATTTTTTATTTATGGACATTCACATTTTTTCTTCTTCCAGCCCCAATCACTGACCCGATTTTGTCGACGTCAAAGCTCATGGCCTCTAGATATATTATGAATCGTCGCTTGCTCTCCGCCACCATCCACATTTCAGAAGCATGACTTTATTGTTTATAAAGGAAAAACCCTGGACAGAGTCCTCTATCCGCAACCGTTGAACAGATTTCGAAATCTATTCTTTGATATGAAAGCTCAACACCCGCCGATATAGCATCTGCCACCTCTCTCCATTTTCCAAAGAAATTTAAAATATTGTTGCCATGGTCATTCTCTAAGGGGAAAAACCTTAACAGAGTTAGACATGAACCAAAATTTCTCTGTATTATCTTTTGCTCCATTTCTTTTACTTTTTCTTTAGTAACGTTTGCTATCCTTTCGCTCTATTCACTTCTTCTATCGGATCTCTCAGGAAGCTTTCGTTATGCTTTCTTTCCAAAATTGCCGTGATTTGTACAAAAAAAAAAAAAAAAAAAAAAAAAAAAAAACCTCGAGGTGCGTTTTTATTTTATTGACAGATTTAAAGAGGTTATCGCGAAGAGATTTTTTTTTTTTAAATGAGAGAAAGGAGCAATGATTTAAACGAAATCTGCTATGCATATTTCAATGTATCATTCTTGAACGTCCAAACGACCTCGTGCAAGTTAAATTATATTTTTATTCATTTTAATTCTTTCATTGAATGAGTCACTTCAGTATTGAAAACGATCCAAAAAAAACGTTGTCTCGCATTTATTGTTTTAGAAAATATCACCTTTCCTATTTATTTCATTTCATATAAACACGTACTCAAAATGACATTTTTCTAGGTTTCATTTGCTGTAGTCATTAACTTATTTTTTAAATCAGATTTTGTAAATGCAATGGCAACACGTTATCAAAAGCTGATCGTGCAGACAATAAAATTTCAATTTTTCGCCAACGGATCTTTGTTGACGCCTAAAACCGCACCCCCAAAACAGCATCATGTTCTGACAATCATAATTAGATGAGGCGAGATTTGGAGAGTCTGCAGAATACGCCAAAACATCCAATCAAACTGGGTCGTAGAGAGTTTCTTTCTCTTACGACTAATGCAATATGTGGTCACGCGTTGTCATGATGAAAAAGAACACCTCGTCGGTTCATTATTTTTGACCGTGTTTTTGCTAGGGCAGCTTTCTACTGATGGCAGTATTGCGTAGAATTTACTATTTCACATTAAGGAAGATCGCGGAAAATTACGGCTTTACATTCCATCAGATGGGCAAAAGAACTTTTTTGGAGTGTAGTTCCGGCTTTGCGACAGTTGCAGGCCTATAGTCCTTGCATCACGTGCTTTTTCTTTCGACATCTATACACAGTATAGAATGAAGTCTCCTGAAAGCGTCTGTATGTTGGAACCACAAAATATCGAGAAATAGTAAATGGATATTGGAGATATTTATAGCATTTTGTAGAGCATTTACTAAGGAAGGTTTTAGTACATTTAAATATATATGTAAAAAGAGCTGTGTAATTGCGATTTTAACTTATCCACGCATTCGCGAAAACCTCAAACTACGCATGTGGAAATAGTAAGAGCTGTGGTATGCACATGAATTACATTTCTTTGTTTACGTCTAATTTTAAACAGCGATTCAAATCTCATAACACCGAAAAAAAGGAAATCCAACCTTAAAATGATAGCCTGCATTTTTTCTATGGACATATCATATTTTTTAACTTTTTAATAGTCTAAATAGTTCGAATGTGTGCTATAAAATTTTTTGTAGCTATTTTTGATAATTTCTAAAAAATATTTGTACGTTTACTTGATGATGAGTAACATGACATTGTTATATCGGGTGGGGGGCAAGATTTAAGTATAAAGCTAATTTTTCTTCTTGGATGCTATGCCACGGGCAACGCCGAGCAGGTACTGCTAGTTTACATATAAAATCCAGGTTTCGTCTCCAGCGGCAAAGCCTCTTTAAAAATGAGATGAGGGGAAAAAATTTTTTGGGACACCCTAATACATGAAAATATTTGAAACTTTTGCGAAACAAATATCCGATCTGAAGCTTAATAAGATTGCATAAGTACGATCAGTAAAATTTTGCAAGTAGAGAAAGTTTTTCGATTGATTATCCTATGTCAAATATTCTGTGCAGCAATTAAAGATTATTGGCTGTAAAATCTCAAGTTGAACCAGTTTCTCCGGGTGGAATTCTAACGCCAGTGAAAACTTAGTTTTGAAAGGACTAAATAGATTCCGAAGATTTCTTTCTAATTTGGAATAGAATTAAAGACATTCTAGTCTCAAAAATTCAATTTTGTAACGGCATAAATTTCATTTTTATGCAATAGCTTTTTTCGAAAGTTATCGCGAGAAAACAAAATTTTTGAATTTTAATTAATGAAACTTTAAAAAAACACCGCTAGTAATCGAAAAAATTGATAACTATGGGCCGAATAGCCCAGCGAGTACAGCATTTAAACAACCATCTTTGTTATTAGTAGAGATCAAATTTATTCCCATTCTACTCATTTGGTTAGGTTTTTAGAAATTCAACAATCTGTTAGCAAACTCCAAACCTTAATCTTTATTTTAGTAACTGACAAGACTTTCCATTGAATGAATGACCTTTTCCGAACTTGCTCATATTAAATCCGCTTTCATATTGAGACCTATTTTATCAAATAATACTCCCTTCATTCTTAAATTATGGCGATACATCGGACTTTATTTACAAAACAACACATTTTTACATCCTCCTCAGACAATTACTATTATTAAATACGAAATTGATACCTAAATTAAAAAAAAAAAATGTTTTAACATTTTTTTTTGTTTCGGTTCTGGGAAAGAATAACTCTTCAAATAAGAGTGAAAAAAGTATTTTTTCCTAAATGGAACTAATTTATTCTACAATTTTGTGTCCTCTGGCAATGATACCCAGGGCATTTGTCTTAAACTTACGTCACCCTAATTGCAACATTGTACAAATGTAGATAAATACCGAAACCGAAATCCTTGTTTGTTCTCAACGAACTTTCTCAACTTTTACACCCATGACCAGAATCAAGATTAGTTTAGTTATATCAACTTCCCATTTTTGAGCAACACTAATTTAGGGCAGATCTCGTAATTTTGAACCGTGATCAGATGCAGAGGACAACATCAGAGCTAGAATTTGCTATGCCTTCAAGAAGGAACTAAAGTATTTTCCCTCATATTCATTCTAAATTTAACTAACTACATCAAAAAGTTCATTTGGTATAAATTTTTTATTTAATAGGATCTCTGGGGAAATTGACATTCATTACAGGGCTCTATACATTTTAAAGCGACTTGTTCTCAATTTCATCTATTTGATCCTGCTTCTTTTTTACTGATTATTTTTTAATGCTTAACAGTATATATATTCTTCTATTTTGGTATTGTGCCTTTGCAGGTTTTACTTTTTGATCCTTGCAAGTTTATATTTTTATTTATATATGGATTAGAATTTTGAAATTCTGTATGCATTGCTGTTCTTTTTCTTTTTTTTAAATGTGTGTTTAATTTATTTTGTAGCACTCTGAATTTTGAGTCAATCTCAGTAAATAAATAATAATAAATAAATGAAACTCTTTGAATAAATAAATGAAACAATGAATTAGATATCATTTTAAAATTAATTTCAAGATTTAGAGAATTGCAATTATGTTTATTAATTAAAAAAGAATGCAATTCTACTTGTTTATGTTGGATGATTGCACATTAAATTGTAGAAAACAAAAGTAATATTAATGATTTTTTTTAAAGTAAAAATCAGGCATAATAAATCTTGGTAAAGTACAATATTTTTTTAATTATCTAGTTTGAGCTAAAATAAATCAAATGAAAAGGTATATCTATATCATTATGCACATCAATAATTTAAAATTAGAATTTAAAAATTTGCAATTCTACCTTCAAAAACAATTAGGTTTTCCAAAATTTTTCAAATTCAGATATAAAATCCATTTGATCCCTAAGGGATACTTATCACTTTTAGGTGACAGAAGTTAACCTGGTATTTCAATCAGTGCTAATACTGTTTCACTTTTGTAGTAATTATTCATCTCCTTATAGGTAAAAAATATTTACTTATTAAAATTTTAATATCTATTTATCAGATGCATTGCTTACCCAGACAACAATTGGGGATACAGACAGACTTAAGTAAAACTCCAGCTTCATATAAAGGAAGTCAATGAAATGCATCACACTAAGTTCTATAGAATTCAATGGCAACATTAACAAATATTAAAAGTGTCTTCTGGTTAAAAAATACATTGAAATTTAAAATATTTATATTTCATGGCACTGATTACTAATTGAAGTGAAATGAAATACAGTGAGAAACAATACCCGAATACATATATTATAATGATTTTGTAGTTTTGATGGAGAGTGAGAACAATCATAATTGATTATTTATGTTTTAAGATTTATTCTTTTAGTAATAAAGACTCAAATAGTTTTATGTATATTTAAAAACTGCACCATATTTCCTTTTTGTGAAATTTTTAAAACAAAAATCAGAGTAAAATTAGTTTTGTAGCAAGAGACCTGATAAAAGCATGGAGTGTTTTAGAAGGCATTTAACCACATCTCATTTAAATAACTAAATGTTTTGCAAGGAAGTTAAGTGGCAAAGTTAGAGGATCAGTTGGATTGAATTTGTGGCACAAATTTCTTCTGCAACACTAAAAAAAAATACCTAGCCTGGTAATCGGAAAACGTGCAATATACTCTGATAACTCTATTTTCTATTGCAGAAAAGAAATTTGCAACACTCAGGAAATAGTCGATGTTCATAAAGGAACCTTTGCTACTGTATAATGAAGCAGACAATTACTTAAAACCTTTCCCTAAGCACAAGAACTATAGAGAATGTGTCAAATTATCCTTTAAGATGACAAAATACCATTTGGAACTGCACAGTCCATCACAAAACAGATTGCACTTAGCTTTGATGGATTACCTACCTCAGGTTACAGAATTTATCTGAATCATCAGATTGAACTATCGGAATAATCTGATAGTTCCTTTCAAAATATTCTGTTCTTATTTAATAGAATTTGAAAGGAGTATGTGGATATTAGCAATCACAATTCTTACACCAAAGCCTAGTAAAATTCTGCAACATCCATTTAACTATAGACCAAATGCTTTTGTAAAGGTTTTGAGAATATAATAAATAAATGTCTTATTATAAAATGGAACATAATTCATTATACCAAAAAGCATTTCCAAAAGAAACACTCAACAATTCATAAATCATGCTGAAGTAGAAATTGATGTCTGAAGTCTTAAAAATAATTTAATATCAGTAATTTTTGATATTAAAAATGCTTATGATTGAATATGGTAATGATGAAGTCATGAAAAATCTTTATGATCTGAACATCAGTCTTTTACAGTTTCCCTTCAAAAAATTTTTTATCCGACATAATTTTTTGACAACAGATTATATATATTTTATACTAAGAAGAAAGTTATTGAAATTCAAGTCTTTGAGATAACTTCATCAAATAAAAGAATTAAACTGCTATTGTTCGATTTTCGTCATATTTTATTTAATAATTTTCATTATTTATGATTTAAAAAACTAATATTTAAAGACAAAATCTTTCATGAAAAAAAGCATGTTTTGGGATACTTATAGCTCAAAATTAATAATTATGATAGCAAATTTTAAAAATTATTCCTATTAAGCTAGAGCTTTTGTAATTTTCTTATATCTTGCTTAGTATAACTGTAAATAAGCAATAAAACAAAAATGAAATATGTCACAGACTAGAGTAATATGGAAAGAGAAAACAAAATGATGAAAGTGTTTCCATCTGTTTATTAGGAATTCATTCATAATATTTTCAAGCCTTTGATTTCACATGTCAGAAAAGGAAAAATATTTAAAACATGGGTTTGAATGGTAAGAAAAATTTTAAAATCACAAAAAATTCTAATAGCAAAACAAAAAGAAGCTCTACAAATTGCAATGGCCTTTATCTTGTTGAAAGAGGTTTTGTTTAACAATCGTTGCATACTGAAACAATCCAGCATACCCAAACAAATTTAAAACAGTCTTACCAAATCAATGGAATAGTAAACAAATAACAGAAACTATAACCAATGGAATAGGAAACAAATAACAATAAAAAAATAACTAATAATTACTTGAAAAAATGGCTTTGTATGAATATATATTCAAATTATTTGATATTATATATATATTAATTTTTATAATTTAAATAATAAACAGAAAATTTAATTCTCAATAACTTTTGGCACAATTTTTGGACTCATAAATAAATATTCTTATTTAAAAGCTATTTCAAAATTGAATAGCTAGTTTGCAATATATATAATGAAATATCACTTAATGTTATTGCATTGCACACTACTGAAATTTAACTTATTTGAATATATTACAATGATATGTACATGAATACAGCTAATTTCAAAAATATGTACAGAAGAAAAAAAAAGTTTGTGAATTTCATGATACACAACAGAGATCTCTTGAATAACTTTGTTCTGGCGCACATTTCAGGAGGTGGTTCATTACAGCACGAGCAAGGTAACTGGCTGTAATAGTGGTTGGTGAATCAAAAAATTGTGACATATCCCCTTCATGATCACCACCATTATCTTTCTGATACATGATGAAAGCTTCTTCAACAAGCTGAAAGGGTTTTAAATGTTAAAGAATGCATATGACTAAATTTTCCTGAAATTTATAATAACTATTAATAAAAAATGAGTGTTTTATTTAAAGTCACACACAAAAAAAATATTTTCCAGAAACTATATTAATAAAGCTACAAAAACAAAACACACAAATAAAGAAAATTTTTATCAGAATTGCATTCAGTATATAAATTACTTCTAAGAAATTGTTATTTTTGCAATATAACTTACAATTTCATAAAACAAAATTTAAAAACCTTTCATTTGGATACACAGTATATGTTTCAAAGAGCAAATCAAAGACTATATGTTCAAAAATGAGCAACTTTCATAATGCAAGTATTTAATATTGGCTTTATTCTTATAAAATAAAAAAGTAAATTTACTTAGTTAATTAACTGCTATCTTGAAATTTTTTCATGCTCATTAACTTTTTTCACATAGTTGATTTTCTGAAGGAATTACTTATTCAAAAAACTTCCAGAGGTTTTGATGAAAATTTCAAGTTTTAAACAAATGGCCTTTTCAATATCAAATGAAAATAAAAAAAAATTAATAATATCTTGAAAACAGTTATTATATTTCTCAAATTGTTTGTTACTAAAATGACATCTTATTTTATAAACTAATGAAATAAATAAATCAAAAAATAATTAAACATTTGTTAATAAAAAAAAAAATAATAGTAAAATTTTTACATGAAGAAAACACCTTTTTTTATATGAATGTTAAAAGTATGAGCCCAAAATTTGTATGCATATTTGAAATATTTACACAAGATCTGCAAAACTTGAATAGTCAACTAAAAACTTCCACTAATTTTATGTTTCTCAGTCTACTCTTGAATGTAGTAATGATATTTAGTGTTTACTATAAATATTGAGGTTGAAAAAATATTTTAGTTTCTTTCTATAAAATAATGATTATTGATGAATTAACTTAATAAATTTACAATTACTGTTGAATTTTTAACAAATCATAAAATTTTATGATTTGCTGATTTTTTAATATAAATTTCAATTTTATGATTTGCTGATTTTTTAATATAAACACTATTTATACCGGTATAACATTTAAAATTATGTCTGAGTTAAAAAGAAAATCCAAAATGGCCTATTTATAAATGGAAATCGAAGATATTTTACAAACATATTCTATAGATGGTAAATTAGACTAGCTTAATCATAGCCAAGATCTCATTTTTGACAATTCTAACGTTTATGCTATAGATGCAATAAATTTTACTCTTATTTATGATGCCTATTTTACAAAAATTTAATTCTATATACATTAAATTAATAAAAAAACATAAATCAGTTACCCAGCTCAATCACTAAATTCGAGATTTTTTGTTTCATATGGAAGTTCATGACTTCTAAATATGCTTTCAAGTGTTTTTTGTCCCCCTCTACATGTAACATGTAAGAAAGAAGATATTCTATCATGTATTATTAATTCAGTTTTATGCAACTTTTATGAGAACATTGGTTACTGAAAGAAATGGAAATGCTAATTGAAAAATACTCGTCCACATTTTTGACAGACTAAATACAGCACCATTTATATTACTATATGATTCTTTTAGAAAAAAAGAAAAGAAAATTTTTATGCTTTTATTGAATACCTACTATAAAAGCATATATTTTTACAAAGCCCTACATTCGATTTCTCCATTTGAGCAATTTATTACAATTTAAGATTTTTTTAATAAAAACTATTCTTCAGCTTAAGCACGATTTAAGTATTCAATTTTATCTTTATAATTTTTAATATCTTTTAATGAATTATAAACAGTTAAAACCTTTGTTTTTTCTTACTGCTGTACACTTCAATGAACAAAATTTATGAAATTATGTTTAGTTTTTATTATAATATTTCAAAGAACAACATCGGAAACTAAATAAAAGATTAGCTAATAACCCATCTTTATCACTTTCATTCAAATTAATTATAAACTACTCATTCATATATATTATAACATTTTAGAAAATTTAATTTATACTAAGAAATCTTTTTAAATGACATATTACTTAAATTATTATAAATTATAAATAATGTGAAATTTTTTTAAAACAGTACTATATTTATCTGAGGATAAATAATTAAAAAATAGATAATCAGATAAGATTTTAATACAGGCTGTCAATTAATCATTCATTTAACAGATTACAATAATTAAGTTTTAAAAAATAATGATTTATACTTTAGCTTAATTAAGTATAATTTCAAGCACTGGAAAAAAAAAGAATTAAAAAAAATCTTATTTAAAAAAAATGGTATATTGCCCAAGTGAATTGTGAAAAAAATTGATAAACTGATCACTGATTTTTTTTAGGGGGAGGGCTTGCTATGAATACAATTCTATACTTAATATTAACTTTTATGAAGTATTTTTTTATTCAGCAGTTTATTTATGGATATTCTGAACTCAGTATATGTCTCTTTAAACATAATTTTTTAGAAGGTCTTATATTGCAAAGAATATAAAAATCTTTTGAAATAAGATGTCTATTGACATAAAACAGTTCACATATGTTTTAATACAATTTTATTAGATTTTTTTCTCTAACAAACAATTTATGGATATTTTTCATAAGACTCTCTTTTGTCAAGTTTTTATTTTATAACCAGATTATTGTTTATGTGCAAAATCATACACATAGTGAATGGTTAAAATATTATACTGCATATTTAAGAATTATTAGAGGCCAAACTTGAAAAGTTAATCCATATTAAATTCTCTTGAATAAATATAATTATTGTACAATTTTAAAATTATGAGTGTTGCCAGATGCTTTTTTAATCCTTGCTCTTAGAAAAACAATACAAAGCATAGTTATTCAGCTAATATAGGGACTATTTCATTGCTCCAAAAAATAAATATATATTCACACTGAATTTCATTGAAAAACTAAATAACATTTTAAAAACATTCTGTAAATAATTTTTAAAAATCAAAATTTAAAAAATAAATAAAATATCAAAATGAATTATTTTGAATGGTCCTGAAAGGAAAATTATTATTTAAATTTTTTTTCTACAGAAAAAGAATTAAATTCTGTAAATTTCATCAAATTTTGAAAATCCCTCTTTAATTTAAGACAGCCCCATGAATAATTTAACTTTAGAAAAGAAATTTTCTTAAGTATCCCAAAAATGCAAAACTAAAGAAACATGGGGCATTAAATGTACTAAAGCGTTTTACACTTTCAACAACCTAAATTTTCTTTAAATTCTAATGAAATTTCCTTCAAGCAATAATTTGTTGCAACTAAAACAAGTTTCAGGTAATCTAAAAACACAGAAAGGATACCATAGGTACCAGAAGACAGATGAATTTCAAAGAATATCACTACTTATCATTTTTTATTCTATAGATAGAGCTTCTACTCTTAAATTCTGCTTATATATAACATTGGAAACAATAGGTTAATTAATCTAATACTTAAAAAAAATCTAACACTTTTAAACAAAAAATTTACTTTCCAAATAAAATTATTGCTGGTAAACAAAGAGAAGCTACATGTAAGAAAAAAATTCTTTTTCAAAATGTAATTTTTACTATTGAAAAATAAATGTTTAGGAAATATTTTAAAAATGCAATACCTTATTCATATCGATAGTAGCATTAAAAGATAATTCTGGATTTCTCTCAAGGATTAGATAAACAACCATAATGAGCTGCAAAAACAAAAAAAATTGTTTACTTCTTGTATAATAATTCTACAACGAAAATTGATACTCTCTCACAAAAGGAAAAACACAGCATACAGGCATCTGTAGATTCAACAAGCAAAACTCAAATACGTTTTTTAACAACCATTGATTTTTATTGATTAGCCACTGTTACAAATCAACTAATTCTTCATGATTAAAGGTTACTAAAAGTTTTAATAAAAAATTTTGCAAAACTTGGATTTAACAGTTCATCAGTAGACTATCTTTAAAGTTTAAATTTTGATAAACATATAACTCCTCATTTTAGAACATTTACATAGTTACATTCACTGTGTCTTGCATTTTCCTAATATTCTTTTCCTAATATAACCCTTGCGCATACAATCACATCATGGTGAAGTGCAGTAATATTTAAAAATGTATACATTAAAAAAAATTATTCACCTTTACTTTAAAATCTTAATTTGAAAAATTACAAAATTTCGCTAGTTTATTAAAATAATTTTTATACTAAAAGTTAGACAACATAAAAAAAAGTTACAATGAAATGTTTATTTATTAAAAATAATCTAAGGTCCATGCCAGAAATGAAACATATTGCCATAAAATGTGAGGATAAAGGATGAGTATTTTTTAATGTTCATATAGTTTTAAACTACTTTTAGAATATTGTTCTTTTAGATTGTATTTTGCTTCCTTATTGTAGCACAGTTAAATTTTTGAAATTAATGAAGATGAAAATTATGGGAGATATTTAGCAAAAATGTACAAAACTTTCAAAATGAATAATTAACCTTTCTGTTTTTATATTTTTTACTAGCCGCCTTCGGCGACCAGTCGGTTCGCCAATATTAATGCCGACTAAAGGGTTAAATCATTTTTTATATAACTTGGCCTCATAATAAGTTATTCAGCAAAATTGTTTAAGCTTCAAATTTCGATAGTCATATAATTCACTTATATTATTATGTAGGCCTTAAGCAGTCCTATCTTTGAAGTCCGCATCTCTCTCTGATTTTCTATCAGTGCACATAAAATTCACTTTAAAATTAAATTGAAAATGATGAAACTTCAATTAATATAAAGACCTCTTTACTCAATCTAAGCCTGTCTTTAAATAAAACTAAGAACTGAAAACAGAATAGTTCGACATTGAAGTTTTATGTTCAATACAGAAATTGAAACATTATAATTTTTTTTTTATAATTTATAAGATTTCAAGGAATTATTCAGCAAAAATTTCACAGGTTAATTGAAACCTTCAGTTTTTAATTTTATTTTTAGATGTATATAAATACTCTCAATAATATTTTTTTTAAGGTTTATAAATATATTTCAAAAAATTATGATTTAAATTCCTTTGGTCTTATAGATTCATATTTGTAAAATATTCTTAATATTTCAACTTCTAAATAAATAAATAAGCATTTCTATCTTCTTCAAATCTGGCTGATTTATTCAGTTCTGAATATTGCAAGTTTAGAACAATCAACATTATCATAATCTAGGCCAATTATTCTAGAGTAACTCTGATTGGCTTCTTTGATATTGAAGTGTTTTGCAGGGTTTTAATTGAATAATTCCATACTCAGAAGGTAAACACCATATATCGTTTTTATTCACCGCTCACTTCGCTCGCCTCCTTCCATTTGTTGCCAGATGAAACTCTCGTAAATATGATTGCTCACTCACACTGGGGTTGCCAGATGCTACAGAGTATCCCCCCAGTGACAGAGGATAATACGATGGAACGATACATTATATACATTATAAAAACAAGAGCATATATGAAAATAAGAAAGAAAAAAAATTATACAATAAAAGTTGATTATATAGATTGCAAATAATTAAAATGGTGATTAGTACGATTATTGAAACAAAACATAAGATGCAATTTACGTTAGATTGTTTTTTGAATTAATGCATATATAAACAAAGGATATGATGATGTTAATAGGTGATATATATTGATAGTTTTGATGGGAAATGAACTCGTCTGCCTGGTCTAGTTGTCACAGTTTTGTCTGGTGCATTTTGATTGGCAGACTGTTGTTTGTCCGGGAGGAATTTTGCAGGAGAGACAGTTTTTCCTGCATGAAGAATTGGAGTTTTTCCTTCACACATTGGAATTAAATATGCCGGCTTGACACGATCTATGGAGACAGTTGATGTCTTGCCATTCAGTTCGATGGTAAAATTTTTCTGCGTACATTTTGAAACTTTGTGAGGACCTGTGTAGGGTTGGCACAAGGGAGGTTTCACTCTGTCAATCCTTAAAAACACATGAGAGCAAGTTTTTAAAGATGGATTTACATAAAAATTGGTTTTACCATGGATTGATCAACTCGTGCATCATATTTCGAAAGCGATCAACAAAGATGTCATCACAAGATGGATAGATAGATGTTTTTATCATATCACAGGGAAGTTGTAGAGTAGTTCCGTACACCAGTTCAGCACAAGAAGCTTTGATGTCTTCTTTGACAGCAGTGCGGATTCCCAAAAGAACTATGGGTAGAATTTCCGTCCATTGAGTGCTTTCATGGGCCTTTATTGACGATTTTAAATGACGATGGAATCTCTCTACAATTCCATTTGTGATCGGATGGTATGCTGTTGTGCGGATTCGATTAGTGCCTAACATTTCTGAAAATTCACGATATAGAGATGAACGCATCTGTTTTGAGAACAACGTTTCGCGGCTTTAAAAGCCTGTTGCACATTTTCATTCCAATTCAGCTGTTCAGACGCTTTGCAAACATTAGAATGAGTCTATTTTTTTTTAGAACGCCCCTCTAGTAATTGTATTATTGGAGCAAGTATATGTGCTGATTTTGGAATAAAACATCTATAAAAGTTAAACATCCCTAAAAATCTCTGCAATTGCGTCAAAGTATTTGGTTGGGGAAAATCTAAAATACACTTCACTTTATCAGGAAGGGGTTCTATTCCTTTTTCGGAAAGTTTAAAGCCTAAAAAATTTAGAGAATTTTTATCGAATGTTAATTTTTCAACATTAATACAAAGACCATATTCCTGTTATTTGGAAAACAAAATTTTGATATGTTCCAAATGTTCATTATGATCTTTTGAAGCAATTAAAATGTCGTCTACAAAGGCATATACACCAGGTAAATCCCTAGTTACCTCATCTATGAATCTTTGGAAAGTAGATGATGCATTACATAAACCAAATTGCATGTGGGTACTTTCAAATAACCCAAAGGGTGTACAGATAGCTGTTTTAGGAATATCAGCAGGGTTTGTAGGTATTTGATGGTAGGCTTTTATCAAATCACTATGGCTAAATACTTTTTTCGCATGCAATTCGGATGTGAAATCAGATATACATGGAATAGGGTATTTTTATTTTACAGTCTGAGCATTTAAAGCACAATAGTCTTCACTCCAGCGTACCCTTTTTTGGTACCATATGAAGTGAGGAAGCATAATTACTTCTAGAGGGTCTTAAATGACCCAATCGGATCATATTTTGAAATTCCGCTTTTACTATTTTTAATCTATCTGGAGCTAATTTGCGCGGTTTCACTACGACTGGAGGACTTATTGTTGTTATAAAGTTAAGACTGGCTGATTAGGGTCGGGTAATTTAGTAATCGAGGGAAATTCGGATAAAAGTGTATGATACACAGAATCTCCCGAAATTGTTTTAACAGAATGCACTGATGCTTCTTTTACATGACCCGTTGATTGAAATTTTGTTTTTAAATCTTAGACATTTGTTGTGCAGATCGGGTACTAATTCATGAAAATATAAAAAATCTGCACCTAAAATAGGCGTAGTGATATCGGCTATGAGAAATGTCCAAGAATATACTCTTCTTAATTTGAAATCTAAGGAAAGAGCTTTTTTTTGTTCATAAACATTAATTGGGAACGAATTGGCTGTAAAAATTGTTTGCTGGGAAGGATTTCTTTTTTGATATATGTTAGCAAGAATTACAGACATGTTGGAGCCTGTGTCGACTAGAAAGGAAATATTTGATATCTGGTCTTTAATGAACAAGCAACGCGATGTCTGTGGCAAAGAATATGTCGCATTTTTTCTTCGCCATTTATGTTTCCTGAAAATTGCAAGGGGAAATGCCTTTTTGGGTTTACAATTTTTTCCAAAATGACGGTGATACCAACAAATGGATGAAATTCGAGTTTGACTATTATGTCTCGATCTGGGTTTAGATCTGTTTCTGCGGAAAGAGGATCAGTTACGAGAAAATTCAAGTTTATTGATTTGGGCATTTAATTTTTCTATTTCTTGAAGTAATTTTTCTTGCACAGAATTCAATTTGGTTTTATTAACACTATGAATTTCCATGGAAATGGGTGTTACTTATAAAATCCTATCAGAAATTTCAGCTGCTTTATCTAATGTTAAATCTGTAACTGCAGCTAAGATTGTTTGTACTGATGTTGGTAAACGCTGTAAAAACAATTCTAACATGAATTTTTCTGGGACTCTTAATGTTTTTGCCCGCCGTTTCATATTTCTCAACAGTTCTGAAGGTTTCCTGCCACTTAATTCTTCGCCCGAGAGGAGCTGACGAATCTCCTGCTGCGAAGACTCCCCACATCTGTTTATAAGTTCCGCTTTTAAATGCGAGTACGGATTGTCGCCATCTGGCGCTATTAAAATATCTCGCACAAGAGACGCGACTTCAGGCGGCAAATGGGAAACAATACAGTTATATTTTATAACAGATTCTGTTATGGGTTTGGGAATAGACAATTTAAATGTGCTTTCACACATAAGAAATCAAAGAGTAGGATCCGATATGTTATATACAGGTATTTGTACTGCACTTACCTCAGACATGGCGCAAGAAATCCGAACCGAAACTAAAAATCCTCCAAACAAAAGTAGGTCAATAGAATGGAAACGCCTATATGAGCATATTTTCCAGTTGATTATGAATCCAATTGCTACGCATTATAGTCCTAAGTAGTCCGAAAGTCACCATTGATGTGTTTCGCAGGGTTTTAATTGAATAATTCCATACTCAGAAGGTAAACGCCACATATCGTTTTTATTCACCGCTCACTTCGCTCGCCTCCTTCCATGTGTTGCCAGATCAAACTCTCGTAAAAATGATTGCTCCCTCACACTGGGGGTGCCAGATGCTACAATATCTTGATAAAGTGATCTAAAATCACCAGTTTATATCGAATAGTTATGTTGAAATTTTCATAGATCAATAAGCTTTGATGATTGATTTAGTTGATTGGAGTGTCACTTTTTTATTTAAGGACTTATTGTGTCAAGAATATTTTGTTAAATATGATTCACAGAGCAGATGATGTATGTAAAAATTTAATTCAACAGCATTTTTTCCCTAAATCTATAATTATACATTTCACTTGGACCAATTGCTAAGAGTTTATGTCTCTCCCAAAAAAATTAAGAAATTAGATGTTGGGCTCCGATTACAGAAGATGCCTTGTAGATGTTAACCCATATTTGCCTTAAATAAAATTATTTAATTGGATTAGTAATATAAGTATAGTAAAATATCATAGAAAACGTTTCCATCCATTTATTTTCCAAAAATATTATGTTTCATATTTGTTTCGTTTTATACAGACACATGCCAAAAATGACATTTTTATATGTTTAATTTGGAATGATAGTTGATTTATTTTTTCTCGTGAAAGAACATGATATTGTTTTGGTAGAAAGTTTTGATGCCTGCAGGTAAAAATAGTTTTATATGCTTTTACAAATTTTGCATTGTTAATTATTACGTATGCTTGTTTGAAAGAAGATGCGTTTTTAAATAGCTGATCTACTTTTACCAGTGTAGTTTTAATATTATGTTACTTCTTTGAAAGAAGATGCGTTTTTATTTCGCATGATTCATTAATATGCGGAGATAAATTACAATCACAAAAGCGAATTCTTTGATTTTCACAAAATATCTTCTTCACGTAAGTAAAAGTAACAATTCAAAACATGTCTTATTATTTTAAAAATTTAAAAAAAAAAAGGAATGCAAAAATATTTTACTACTACTGACTATCAATTGCTTTTTGTTCGTCGTTTTTTTGAAATGACGTCATTTTCAAAGTTCGTTTAAGATTTCTTGCTTTTAAATAATTAATCTTGCTCTCAGAAGATTATCGTTTGGTGCTTTTCTAAAAATTCTTTTTCAGTTTTAACTGTCGCAATTTTGTAATATATTTTTTACTTTGTATTTTTATTTACTTTAATTCTTCAATTGAATTAATAATTTCGATATTGCAAACGATCAAGAAAAATTGACTCTTGCATTCACGGTTTAAAAATATCACATTTCTTATTTATTTCATTTCATATAATCACGTGATGAAAATTGTATTTTTGTGTTTTATTTTTGGTAGTAATTAACTTTTAAAAATATCAGAACTTCTGAAAATTGATGGCAACATTTTATTAAAAGCTGATTTTTTTTGAGATCCTCGAGAAGATTTTTTTTTTTTTTTGCGAAATAAATTGTTGAAAAAAAACCCGATTCAATTAAATGTTTAAAAATTAATTAAAAATAGAGTTTTAATTTGTAGGTCAAAACATTAGTATCATTGAAAAGCTAATTTTTTGAGCTTTAACGTGATGCAAAAATCAATTTTGTACTGTAATATTTTCGAAAGTTATAGCGAAAAAACGTTTAAATTTGGCTTATTTTTTAATTAAAATTTTAATTAAAAATTCAGAAAAAGTGCTCCGAGGTGCATATTCCCGCATCCAAGCTATATATATATACCAAATTTGGTAGCTGTAGGTCGAACGGTCTGGCCTGTACAGCGCCAACACATACACAAACATCGTGCTTTATTATAAGTAAAGATAAACAGTTTTGATTCAGCAAACATTTTAGTCCAGTAGCCTTTAAAAAAAAAGTACAAATCTTGCCTTAGATTATTTAAAATTGAGGAATCTCAATACACATTAAAAGTGTGTAAAGCTCTTAAATTAGCATGATTGCATAGCTATGATTAGTTGAAGTTTAAATATATTTAGTATTAACAGTAATATTAGGAATTTACAAAAGATTCCATTGAAATTTTACCCAACCAATAATTCCAGTGAACTAACTGGTCATTGTTGAGTAATAATACTAAGAAATAAAGAAGTGCAATTTGTTCAAAAAAAAATTAAACAGGAATTATAATTTTTGGACAAGAGATAATCAATAAATTAATGCAAAATGTTGTTAAGGCAATCTGTAGCGATAGTCATCATTTCATGGTTATATTACATCACCATTATATAGATATATATTACTAACATATTGTATCGATTATAAAATCTAAAATAACTGTATAAAATAATTAATAGAAAAAAATTATAAACAGTAACATATAAACAGCAAAACCACTAACTATAAAAAATTTTTTAAATCAAACTTTCATTATCATTTATTCAATATGAAATATATTTTAATTACAAAGTTGAAAAAATATTTAAAATATTTTACATTTAAATAATAAATAATATTTTAAATACAAGGTAAAATTTATGCATGAATGTCTCAAAAAAAGATTACTTATAAATAATATTGATAAGAATCAAATCTTTCCTTATTCAAGAAGCAGCCATTGTTTAGGAATAAAATAAAAAGAAAAGGCATTAAAAAACAAATTCTACTTTATTAATCTTCTATAATATCATATTATAACAAATTTCACTGATAGAAAATTAATCAAGCGATATTCACGTATATTCAATATTAATAGTATTATCAAAATATAATGTATTTTTATTTTTAAACATTACTATTTCAGTTAATGAAAAAAAAAAGCTTACTTCAACTAGAATCTGTCGATATTCAGGTAAAGCAACCCTGCTCAGAAACATTTCAACTTCAGTTGCAAATTTCAAATCATAAACAGTCATTTCTGTTAAGGTTGGTTGCTATAAATATTAAGGAATAGAATTAAAAAATATCATTATTATAAATCTAAGGTGGATGGTTAAATATTGAAGATTTCCAGTCCTGAAATTTGGGACCGTTTTTTTAATATTATATATAATAATAATAATAATAATAATGAAAACTTTTCAGATAATAGAACATAAACAGTTTTCAGATTTTTTTAAAAAAGGACTTACAACATGCATTATTTTTTGCAAGTTAAAATAACAATTTTCTTCAAAACAATTTAATTTTGAAATTTTTCAAAAATGGAAATCTAGGTAGAGCATTATTTTATGCCCTGGCAAAAAGCAACAGAGGAGATTTATTTAGACCTTCAAATCAAAGTAAGGAAGATGTTGACTGCATAGGAGATTATTGCATCTAGTGTTCAGAACCATTGCCTTGATGTGGCAGAAGTTATGCATGCTACAAATTAATTTAATAATAAAGCTGCAATACATTTTTACCAAACTTTAAAGCATAGACAAAGATTTTTTTCTCAATTTTTTTGTAAATAAAAAGCATGAGTTATAAAATAATATTTTACATTATTATAAACTTATTTGAGATTTTATTTTCAGAATAGAATGCATTATCTTATTTTACATGGATTTCAGAGGAAAAAATTGTTTCTCTAAACAAAATTCAACATTATTTAAGAATTCTATCAAAGTCTTTGTTACTTAAATATTTTCTTTGCTCATTCTCAACATCACTGACACCAAGTAAATTCATGTTTTTCATAACACACAGTGTTTCTTTATGTTTTTAGAAATAAAAGCAAAAGCATTTTATTTATTTATATCATATTAATGCAAAGGAAAGTCAGTTCAGCGCAATTACAAGTTTCCAGGCAAATTTCATACAATGAATTGAAGCCTGTGTTGATATTCACAATCAAAATTTAAAATATCGCATTTTAAAGTTTTTTTTTTTTGTGTGTGTGTATCTGCACAGAGAAAGAACGGAAGCAATATTGAAACCAGAGACAAGCTATCTTTGTATGCAATTTGCACATAATTTTAGAAGCTCAATTTAAGAAATCAGAGAACCATAAGTGGAAAATATATGTATAGAATTCTTTTTGTCAATAACAGAAACGCAATTAGTCGTATCAAAAACTTATTTCAATTTATACTTTTCCTTAAAATATGATTAATTCACAATATCTGAAATTAATTATAATGTCTATTTAATATCTGTGTAACTATAGTACATTAATTTCTTTTATAACTAATCAATGCTTTTGATTAGTAAATAAAATTTACAATTTGCTAATAATATTAAGGAATCAACATTTTAAGAAATAAAAGTCAATAACACATTTAATGTTTGAATTATGCTCATTATAAAAGACATTAATAAAAAAGAATGAAGATAAAATGCTAGTAACTAATTAGTTCATATACAAGAAAAAATCAAATGCATGATGAAAGTATGCATAAAATACTTTATAAAGATTCTCTATGGATCCCACCATACATAAGAACTACAGACATAAAATCTAAAATATTTTAATGCTATTTCATTTGCTATTAGTTATAGTCTATTACAGGAGAAAATACTTCAAATTAAATAATGGATTCAAATTTAATCTTTACAGAACAATGTCATTCTAGAAAAATACAGATAAATTATTCACCTGAGGTAAATGATAACCTTCCACAATGATACCTTCAGAAGTTCTAGTCATTATATCCCATACACGATCATAAAAATTCTTTGGTACTCTGCACAAAGCTCCTTCAATCTGCCGCCTTTGATGAATAGACAATCTGTAAGGCAAAAGTATTTCTTAAAAAAAAACACCAAAGTATATAATTTATCTCGAATATTTTAACAGCCATACAAAATACAACCAAATAATATTGTATTTAAAAATATTGAAGAGAAATAATATAATACTTTTGTTTTGTTTATTACCAGTCGAAGTAATTTTTTGTTTGCTTGATTATTTTTTATTTTATATTAACAGCCATTTACAAAAAATTGAATTCAGTTATTTTTACTATCAGATTCTTCATCCAATAGAAACAAAAAAAAATTATATTCAAAGAATTATTTAAGGTCAGTAAAGAAATATACAAAACAATAAAAGATTTAAAGTGCTATTTTGTAGAGTCTCAGTAATATATACATTAATTAGTTTTTAAAAAAGTTTGAAGGATTAAAGAAGAATTTTAAAATGTATTACTCAAACATTATTATCAGTGAAATTGAGTCATGACTTCTGGACAAGACATAATAAAGCTTTGCTGGTAAAAATATTGCAGCAAAATGAGAATGAAAGAGAAGTCAATGACTTTTTCACAGCTTGGGAAAAATAAAACTACAGAAACATAGTGAAGCAGTTTAAAACAATTAAAGTTACAATTATTTAATCTGAAGAGACATAAAAAAATTATATTTTTTTAAGAATGAATTTGAAAGAAAACTGATTCTTAAAAAGGTGAATTATGTAGTAAATACGCATGCTATACAAAATAAACAGGTCTTAAATATTTATATTTAAAAAAAAAAAAAAGGTTAGCAACATTTTATCACTTACTGTGAATTAGTACCATTATCTGATAATGTCAAGACACGATATAAAACTTTTCTGAGTTCACTAGGAGATAAACTTTCTAATGGCTGGAAAGAAAATGAATTAATTAATAGTATCAATTTCCACAACTTAATAAAATCCCTGTTAATAATTATCAGACTACAAGCAAGCAATTACAATAATTATCCTTACTCATAAATAAATGAGAATCTATATCCGTTAACACATAGTATGACAGAAGGTTTTACTTAGAGCTACTAAATTTGGTATAAATATACTTTTGGGGAATGCCAGAATGTGCTATTCTGTGTGATTACTTTTTTTGAAATTTCATTTGTAATTTAATTAAAAAATAAATTAGATGATTTTAGGGTTTTTCCAGAATAATTTTTTAAATTATAGAACACAAAAATTATTTTAACATTTTAAAATTTCAAATATATATATATTTCCTTAATATCAATCAATTTATAGTGTAATTTTTTCTCAAATTTCAACAGTTTAATTTCTTTGCATAATTTTGCACATAGATTTTATTGTTACAATGAAATTCAAATCATTTCATTATTTCAATCAATACTTACTCTAATAATTATTTTCCCATTGTTGAAAATGAAAGAAGAAAGAATCTGCTTATTTTTAGTTCATTCTACGTAAAGAATTAAAAAAAAATTATTACTAGATTAAAAATTATCTACTATTAGGGAAAACATTATTTGGACAATTATGCTATTATTTACAGTACAATGTTGTGCTAACTTGACGTCACTATGATGTTTTAAATACAGAACAGAACAGGTACAAAGCTATTAAAATAACAGATTCAACATTTATTAAATTTGATGTTAAAAATACTTTGTTGGGAATACAAGTCTAATGTTCTTCTAGAAATTAAATTAGTTCGTTTAATGATAAATTAAAAACAGACATGAAGTACTACAAAGAGATTTAATTGAAATTAAATACAATCAATACTCACAACACAGCAGTTGGTTTCCATAGGCAGCTAGTAAATAATATTTTTCAAAAATATGTATAATATAACAACAATAATGCTTCATGTTTAGTATGCATATTTTTATTCTTAATCCTCACCATAACTTTAAAGCATCATCTTGTTTATGAATTATATTAACTTTAAGTACATTATATATAAATTACTATACATCAAAAGGCTATTTACATAAAAAATATCAACATTTATTTTCATTGCTTTAAAAACACCAACAAAACACAGAACTTCAAAATTAAATTATTATTTGTTTGATAGAGTGCATATAGCAAGAGCATCCAAACATAACAAAAAAAAAAATCAAGAGATTTTTAGAAAGTACATTAAAAGATTTTTAAATATTTTAATTCTTTGTATCATATTTTATGCTTTTATTTTTTTACAAAGTGATATTTGGAAATATAATTTATTGCAAAACTTGGCCATTATTGATCTAACTCCCATATTGAGCCCAAACAATTTATATGGTTTAAAAGTATCTTTTCTTTATTTCAAATACCATAAAATCTAAATATGGAAGAACTGGTAATTTGCAATGTTAGCAATTGTCATATCCGGTTGTTATAATATCAAATGAAGTTTTCAGATGATATTAAAGTAATAATAAAACCATTTTGTAATAATCCATCTTACAGCTTAAACATTAAAGTCAGAAAGTATATTACAGATCTCGACACACACGATTAAAGCTACTGCAACAACTTATTACTTTTCTAACAATTTATTTAAACCATGCAAAAGAATGAAATGCCTTTCTTTTGTCCATTGCTAATATGGCATTGGTCATTAAACTAATCAACTGAAAATGCTTTAGAAAATTACGGATTAGATATATTTTAAAGCAAGTAATTCTACTACAGTTAACAAAACAACAGGAAATTTGGGAACCCTTTTTATTTGGTTTACCCTGATTTCAAATAATATTTCATCCCTTCATTTTTAATTTTTGAAATGAAATTTTTTAACTACAAGTGAAAAATGTCATGTTCTAACTAGTTAGAACATTCATATAATGATATCTTGATCCCTCCCCCCCCCTTAATGAGAAACCACACTAATAAAGGTATAAAATTTTTAAAGTGTAAATTGCACAACATATTTATATATAAGATTTCAAAATCCAAAGGGTATTTATTTTTGGGCAAGATTAATTGAATAACTTATTAATAAATAAAATTAATTAAAAATAATGTAACAATATTCCACAATTGAAATACCAGATTAATAAACAAAACTAAATTCACATTAAGAGTTTTTAAATGGCATAATTTAAGATTTAGTAATATATATGAGACAACTATGGAAGCTTATTTAATTATTTATAATAATTAGAAATTTGATACCTACAGGAGGAGATGAAGAGAGGAACTTCATATGCAAAATCATTGCCTGAAGAACCCAGCTGCAAAATATAGTAATACAAATTTTTAAAATTATATCCCATATATATATCTTTAGCTTCATACAGGAAAGATGATTTATATAACTTCTAACAATACATAGATCTAAGAATAAACAATTCGCACAATTGGGATTAATTTAAAATAAAAATATTTTTGCAGAGAAGGAATAGATTAAAATATTGAAATTAGGACTACAAATATGAATTACTAAATATTTTATTTCTGTATTTTTGAAATTCATACTGCACAGTTTTATTATTAAGCTTTGTTACAAAGAATAATAATTTTAAGTATAGTTTGCTTTAGTGCAACTAAATTCTCAAAGCAGGAATAAGAGGGGAAAAATGCAAATTCCTTCTCTTTAACAGTTTATTTAATAACTTTGATGAAATGCTCATTACTCACCCAATTCTAATTTTTAGAATTCCTTGGAAAAGTTGAGGAGTGGTTGAAATAAGACGTCCAACATATAAAATAATTTCTTGTTGTAAAACAGCTTGATAAATATCATGCACTTGACATTTTGAATAAATAATTCCTTCAACTTCTTTAGGCGTAAGTGGCTTGTCAATTACAACTTCTTCATGACCAAAAACTCCAACTGTTATCTAAAGAATGAAAAAGATAAATACTTTTGCATTCAGTACATAATTAAGCAGTAAAAAGATGCTTTTCAATATGAATAATCTATCAAATGAGTATTGTTTTGAAAATTGGAAAACTTGAAGATGATTTACAATGTAATAACAGATTAATGTATTAAAAAATGTTTTAAAAGCTCCTATCTAAATTTTTTCTAATTCTAAATTCAATCAAGTCAAAATCTTTATTTATCAGTGTGAAGATACAACATGTATATACATAAAAAATTTAGTTTATTTGATAAAGATGAAACATAAAATAATACAAATTACCTGTTTCCCACACACTAAAATAGAAGTTATATTTGGACTAATACTGTCAACTAATTTTCTTAGAACGCTCGAACAATATCTTACAACTGACCTGAAAAGAAATAAAAACACTAATTAAAGCAAATTTGAAAAAGGGAAATAACAATAAAAAACTAATAAATCCTTTTATTCCAATGAAAAAAAAACTAACCAATGTCTTAAGGCCCCAGCTTGCCTAGTTAATCGTTCTAATCGCTCTTTTACAGTACCTGGAAGAAATTAATTTTAAAAAGATTCTCAGATTTTAAAGATAAAAATTTAATATTTCAAAAAATTCTATAAAACTACAAGAAATATTAAATATTATTTAATGAAGCATATTAACTTGCATTTTTAAAGTTTCAATAACTGCAATAACAAATTTTTATATTGAAGAAATAAAAAGTTTAGGATTACAGATATAAAACTATCTCAGTTTAAAATCCTTTGCATTTAAGTATCATTTTTTTAACATACTTGCAGAATCTGCATAGTGTTATTCATGACATGATAAATCTCACTGAAATTAGAATAATAAAATAACTAAAGAGTGACTTCAAATGCCTTGCTGCTTACATAACACATTTCTCCCACTGCTTTTTTGAAAGGGCAATTTTGAGACTTTATTAGAAAAGAAAGCAACAATTTTCTTCTGCAATTTGTGAAAAAAAAATTTCATCTCGTGAAAAAAATCCTATTTTTCTTAGTAAAAATAAGGAGAAATGTAAATTAAAAAATAAATGTTGAATTTAAGTTTTAATTCCTAAAATGTAGCAGGAAATCTGAAAATTTATTGAACAATTTTTCAAAATTCAGTAAAAAATTCAGTAAATTCAGTTTTAAAAAATGGCAAACATTTTTTTCAACAGTACACTATTTTTTTCTCGAAATTATTTGAAGTAATATAAGGAGCAAATGCACATGAAAAACCGTTCAAGACAACAAAAAATATAATTTTTTTAAAACTTTCAAGTTTTAAATTCAGGTTTCAATTTCCATTAAAAAGTCATTACGACTATCTATTAAATTTTATGGATAAATTAGTTTATATATCACTGATACAAACACTGCCATTCATTTTATAAAACTGATTCATAAGAGTTAAACTGAATCAGCAACATAAAATTTAAAATTTTTAATTTTAATAATTAGGGAAAATAATTGTTTCAAAACAAAAAAAAAAAAAACCAGTTTAACTATTCTCCTTAAAATTCTTAATGCACAGCATTTGTTACAATTACATTGTTACACAATTGCTTACGATGGATGATACTAACATCTGTAAAAACTGTGAAATAAGAATAAATTCTGAATGCAGAAAAAAATGACAGAGTATGCATAATATTTTTGAAATTTCTGCATTATATAAACTGATAAAAGATTTAACAAACAATGGCAGTTATTTTCCCAAGTGAAAGCTTTAAAGGAATATTTATTGACAAATTTGAAAACCATAAAAAAGGGTTAAAAAAATAACATTGCTCAATATCATCACTGAGTTGTTACATTTCTATGGAAAACACTTAAAATAAATAGAATGTGCAACAAGCATCAATCAAGGTTCATGAAGGTCATGCTAGAATTGCAATGTCTACAAGAGACAGATACATTGTGTTATAGTCAAATACGAAAGAACTAGCATCGTACAGGTGGTTGTTGGCAAATGATTTTTTTAGTTGCTACAGCACAGATGCCTTAAGAAAGAAAAAAAGCCCTAAAATTAAGATGTTTTAGAGAAAGAGTATTCAAAAGAGAGCTTAATTGTCCAGTTGCACTGTATCACCAGCTTTCATTAACATCATGAGTTCTGCAAAAGAATTGAATAGGACAGAACATGTTTGCTTTTCTTAGATAAAAGTAGATTCAATCTGTCATTGGATCCAACTTATTTGGTATGCTGGATTGTTTAGAGTTCAAAAGATGTCCAAAAGCAAGACATTATTGCGAGCATCAGAATATATTTACCCAACATATTCTGCTTCACCTTAAATATTTACATGATTGTGAAAATAGTGTTGTTAGCTACTTAAACTACTTATAATTCTTTTCAAATCTCAAAATAAAACTACTTATAACTCTTTCAATTTCCATATAAAACAAACTGACTCCAGACTACTTCAATCCATATAAACTACAGCACAGAAGCCTAAAGAAAACTTATTTCAGACTACTTCAAATTCAACTCCATTTATTTTGATTTCTAAAATTTCTATACTGTTACCATTACAGAAGAAGAAAACGCAGCAGCTGACAAGTAATAATACATGGAGACATCACATTCTCCCGCTTTTTGATTACAAGAATTTAGTCAAAACATCTCATAAATTTTAAGGCAAAATAATGTTTAAGAGTTCAAATGTTCAAAGTCTTGACATATAGAGGAAATTTTTTGTCTTCCCAACTTGGTTCGAATGTCAGATGGGTTCGCTACTTCATTTGACTCCTTTATGAAGTCTTTAACCTTACTATCCTCTCTGTGTATAGTGGTCTTCTTGCTGATATACAGTCTTTCACAGGGATTGGATTTCAATAGGGTAGATTCTTCATAGAGGCCAAATAAGTTTTCCAGTTGGTTTCTTTTATTTCACAACCTGTACTGCTCCATGACATTAGTAATCGGCCAATAAGTTCACCCTTTGTTTACAGATTCAATCAAAACAGCTTCTCTTACTTCAATTGTTCTATATCCAAGTGACTACCATAAAGAACAAGTTTCCCTAGATATTCTAGATAAGATCTTCATCTCAGTTGCACTCTTTAGGATTGCTGATACTTAAGTCTTTTGTTAAAGTCAATATTGTCTAGACAATCAAGAACGAGAACTAACACTCTAGAAGTGTGTTGGAGAAACATTGCAGGTGTTAATAGGATCAATGTATTGGGATCTTCTGTTATGATCAATGTAAGTCAGGGGTCTAGAATTGACTGTAAACTAAACATCACATAGGATAGTGATAATATCTTCATAACTGAAAGATGAAATTCCCAAAATATGTCTCAGCAACTTCTTTACCATTTGAATCAAATTTTTCCAAATTAAACAATCACCAAGAGCCAAATGGGAGATTGAAAATCCAAAAATTTCATTTTGCTATTGCTAATTTTCCACTTCACTCCAACTGATCTTAAACAGGTTTTCAGAACCAATAAAGTTGGTCCCGTTGTCGCAGTACTAGGATGACTATGAATAGCTATAAATCACCTTAAGCTCAAAAGGAGCATTTTTGTTGATAAAGAGGCTGAAAATTCCAGATGTATTGTTCTGAATATGCTACAGATGTAAAGTACAATCCATGTCTTTTTTCCGTTCCATAGAATAAGGGCCTGCCAAATCTTTACACCTGTCTTTCAGCCGAAGACTTTAGCATTGCAACCATCCTGCACTCTGTTCTATGGAAGGGGAGCTAGAACTGTCTCAGAAGGTTAGGCCGCAAATCCTTTGCATTTCACACACTGAGATATTAGTCTTTTAATAGTGTGCCAGCCACACAATATCCAATATTTCTCAAGCAATGTAGACATCACAATATGCACTCCAGCATGAATTTTCCTTAATGTATTTCTCTAATGAGGAGTTCTATAAGTTTGTGTTGGCTTGATAACAGGATTGGAAACTTAAACTTGTCTTCATCTTCACATTCAGTTAATCTTGTTTTGACACCTCCCTCATTTTTATAAACCTTAGAAATTTAAATCCACTCAAATCATTGGTACAAATGATTCATGATGAACTATTCAGTAAATTCTAACTTCAGCATCTTTAAGTTTATATGGTGATAAGGGTCTAGACAGCCCCTTACTTACTTACACTTATTGGCATCGTGGATAAATCTCAAAATCCAATCAAACATTCTCAAAATTTTGCTGAAGGTTGAAAAATGGGAAATGAGCCACAGAATTCTTCTAATCACTATGCTACTTTGTTTTTCCTTGAGAATTTCGTCTTTTTCAGCTGAGAGTTCAGAATGCAGCAAATATTCCTTTTCTAATTTAAACCTCAATGGTCCCTCCCACTATCTTCATTTGATTAGTTTTGTCACTGTACAACCACTTGAAGATTATTCAGCAGGATTTTCTTTCCGAGGAACATATCTGAAAATTTTTGTTTTTGTCACCTTGTTTCTCTCATCGGCCATGTTTTTTTACAAATACTGCCCATGGTTCATCGTGTGTGATCCAGTACAATGCTGTGAATGAAACGGTTCAATAATACTTTGATATCATATCCTTGCAAGTTGTTCATGAAATATGTCAAGCAGGTTCCATTGCACCAGGCCATAAGCTCTAATCAAGGAATGGGTGTCTTTTTCAAAGGAGCTATTACATGCTTTGTAATGAGCAGTTATACAGTAATCTTCTGTTCTGTTTCACAATGCAGGAACAAAGCTGCGCTATAAGAAGCGGCAGAAGCATTACAAAATGTATGTAGAGGGATATAATATATAGAGAAACATTTTGAGGTATCACTTCAGTCAAAAATTGCAGTTCATCACACCATTTTAGAAATGTTCATGAAATTTCTTCAGGGACCTCTATGTCCCACCAACAAAGCTCAGTCTTTCAACTTTGTTGCTATAACAGCTTTGGACACGTCACGGGACAAATTACACCTGAAGGATAAAATTCTTGCATGTCATGGAAAGGATACACCTTTTAGTGACAGATTCTTTAGGTTTTTGTAACTTTGCTGACATTACAAACAACAAACCAGCATCTTTGTCTCATAAAACTCCTAACACAGAAAAAGGATCAGATTTCATCAAACTGCAATGTAAACTTGTATGCTCCCATCCTCTATGGTCATACTTCGCTGCATTCATGATATGACGACAACTGGATGAGTAGATATCTTCCTTGATATCTACTGATCTAACACAGCTATAAACATAGAAGATTCTTTTAGCTTCTTAGCAATACTTCTAAGTACAAAATATGAATATTAGTTTAAGTAGTGTTTGATAACTGCTTCAAGAAGATAAGGACTGCAGTCTAAACCAAAAACTATTATGCAGTGCTGAAATGCTTTCAAAGCCTGGTTGTCCTTTTTCCAAGATTATTTTTGAAAATGCCGATCTTTGATATGAACCTATATTTGTAAAAAAGCTATCTTAATATCAGAAATTACTCCCATTTTCTTCTCTCAAAACTTAAAAAGAATGAATGATATTCTTTCGAGGATGTTTGGGCCCTTTGCTAAGCAATCTGTCAATGATAATTTACCCTAATTTCCCAAACTTCAATCCATGTAAAATTAATATGACTCCATTTTTATTTCTTATTTCTACACTATTGTCACTACAAAAGAAGAAAAAGTGGTAGCTGACAAATAATAATACATGAAGACGTCACAATCTTACAGGTAACCTCATTGTACGAATTGACAACATGATCAACACCCCATCCTCTTATATGTAGTTTCAATTGGGATTGTGAATAGCCAATAATACTTAGATGATTCCTAGTATTGATAAAATTGTTGTATGGAGGACAATGTACTGTATAGCTGAATACTAATGGTACAGATTATTTAGATAATTAATATATTCAATGCTTTGTATGGTCAGAACATTCTTTAGATCTAAATCATTAAGAATGTTTGAGATGCTTTAGAAAGTATTGAAAATATTCTTCAATCAACAAAACCAACCATACATTAACAGAATAGTGGAATAAACTATCTTAACAGATGCTGGATAATGTTGAACAAAATATGACATACATTATATTTCACAAGGAAAACTTTTAATAATGCCATCTTTCTCAAAAGTATGCCACTCTTATGCATTTTCCATTTTATTATAGACAATATCAAATCAGTACTTTTTTACTCATTGCAGATATTTTAGAAAACACAGGAAATTTTAAAATAATAAATATTCAGGTTAGTGTCCAAAAAGAGAAAAAATAATATTTTAAACTTCCATACTCATTTAATATTATGCTACAATTAAATTTGTGATTTAACCATAGAAATTATCCACTACATTTTAATAACAGGATTATTTGCTACTTGGTAATAACTCATTTAATATTTTCTAGCTTTAAAAACGAGACATTTGCAGGAAAGTTAATTCTTTTAAATATAAATCCAATTTTATATAAAAATAAAGTTTAATTTAATTGCTTTAAAGATATACTGTCAATAAGTTTAGTGATAGAAGCAGATAATAAAAAATGTGACAAGTATATTTATTGTAAATGAAAATTGAGAAAACGTTTTATAAAATTTTGAAATAAAAATAAAGATTAAAATAAATCTCAGGATAATAATTTACTTACAATTAATTTCACAGTTTTTTAAATCTACTAGGGTACTATACACAACCATATATAATTTTTAGAATATTTAATAAAATAATTAAAATTAAGAAAATTTGCAGAATATTAATTTAACTTGTAACAAATTTTTCTATTTAAAATTTAAACTTTTCTATTAAAATTGCTAAAAAAAACTCGTTAAATACAGAAACTTATTACAATACAGAAAAAAAAGTCTTGCATATAAAATACAAAATACTATTTTAGATCAGTTTACCATTTTCAGTCCAAAAGTTTGGCCCTTCTCGAAAATAAAGTATTCCAAGAAGTTGACTTTGCCCATGGAGAGTGTCAGTGCGACTCAATGCTTCAAGTATATCTCTTGAAGAACGATGTTGAAACTCCTTTAAATAATAATAATAAATAAATAAAAACAAAATGCATTTAAAAAGGCATACAGGGACATAAATTATATTATTAAACAGCAATAGAAGATACTACTTCTTATAAAGAAAAGTAGAACATTCTCAGTTGATCACATAATGATTTCTGAAGTGTAGTATTGTAAGATTTTCCATGGTAGATAATTTTAATTTTTCAAGAACTAAAGTTTAGATACATTGAAAGACAATGGAAAGCCCTATTTATAACTTACATTTATAAATCTTTTTTAAAAAGTATTTTTCTTTTGCATTAAAGTATATATTCTTTACACAATTTACAATATACACCAGCACATGTTATTCAACATAACAGACATTTTTATATAAATAGGAATTTATTTTGAATATCATAATAAGAACAATCAAATGAGTTTCTTCATTTTTTTTTTTTTTGAATCCTCACGTCTGATTTATTCTTTCATTTTGCAGATTCTTTTTTATTTTTTATAGATAATAAAAAAAAGAAAAAGAATAATGAAAGAAAACTGGATATGATTGTTAAAACTTATAAACAAATGCTAACTAAGGAGTCATTACTCACCTTAAAATCATAAGTAGGTTCATTATAAACAATAGCTTTAGGTATATCCGTAAGACTTTGATAACCCAAAGATGCATGCTCTAATTGCTGAAAGGCTTCTATGTTTGGTAGATCATCAGGTGAGAGTAAATGAAGAAAGTCCAAATGTTCAATGCAAGATGATGATATTAAATTCTGCAATAGGTTTTAAAAAAAACATTGAAAAAAGAAGAGTAGAATTTTTTACATCATTCTGATTCAGAAGAGTTGTAAATTGTGCAATAAAATAAATTTTAAAAAATTTATAACCTTTATAAACGATATTAAAAATATTTTCAAGATGCTAAATCAATATTTTTTAATATTCAAGTTTAAAGGGCTTTTTTTTCTTTTACAATAGTGAAAAGCTTGAAAGAAATCCTAATTATGGGAAGAAAAGTTGTTTTAAAATTTAATAGGAATGAAATTTATCTTTGAAGTGATAATTCTTCGTTAATTATGAAAAATTTCTTTCGAAGACACAAACATAAGTAAAAATGTAATATAATTTTTTAATTTAATTAACTGATACAAATTAAACACATTTTTAAAGTTAATGAATAATTGTTTTTTTTTTTAAAAAAGCTAAATATCCATTTCAAATTACATAAAAAAATATTAAAATAGTCCTTCCGATGCTGAATTTATTAGAATTATATTAGTTTATCACATAAAAAAATTCATCATTATAGACACTCTAATTCAAATGCTTGAATATAATTTCATAAATGTTTTACAAGTCACATAATTTAGTTTTTACATCAAAATTACACCTTATTATCATTAATTCCATGATTAAGGACTAAATAAATTATGAAATTTAATTTATTCCACCATGAAACAAAATAAAGAAAGTGAGGCCTATCAATTTTTATATAAACTTTCTGATAGCAAGAAACGAGCATAAAAGAGGCTATATGAATAATTTTACTTATTTAGCATTTAAATTAAAATTCTAATCAAGTTTCAGAAGTCCCTCTGAAAAAATATAATAAATAATTGGTACATAACCTGCAATCTTCCTGTTCTGATTTTTAAACCATCACAGTCACCCTTTTTCAACATAGCAAGTAAATCTAACATTTCTTTGAAATGTACATCTCTATAAATTGAAGAAAATAAAATTAGCGCATATGCAATATATTACAGGAGTTCAATGAAATTAGGGCCCTCCTGCACACGAAATGTCCAACTTATATAAAGCCATGAACATTGCAAGGGTGCCCAAATTTTTATTTTCAGAACCCAGAACATGAGTGTTTTGTTGAGTAGTTAAGAAAACTTATTAAACTAGTGAAAACTAGTGAAGAATACAGATTAGAAATCTTTTTATGGCCAATCTCAATCAAAATTCAACACAAAACTAAAATTTTAGTTACAAGATTACATAGCAAATTTCATTTTTATATGGATTTAATTTTATATATAGATGCATTTTGGAATCCTGTTCACAAGCAAGAGAATGCACAGACTAAAAAATGATCAAATTCTTGACAAATTTTGTTCAAAACCTGAGAAAAATCTATATTTTAGGTGCTAAAACCTTTTAATTATATTTTATGCATTTAACTCTTTATGTTTAGGAGTTAAGTTCACTTATTCTCAGACAGAAAAGACATACTTTTTATTAATTGATTTCACTCAAAGTTTTATAAAGATACATAATTTTTTTGTGAATGCCAAATACTAAATTTCATCTATCTAGCTCAAAGCCTTTTTATGTTATGTCTTCACAAAGAGACTGCTCCAAAAATACTTTTTCTGACAAAATGTACAAATTCATTAT
>JAOUZG010018166.1:2934200-2995772 GCA_026289955.1 Argiope argentata | reverse complement strand
ATTTCACCAAGCATTCATCACACACTGGTACAAGTCAGTTAAGAATATGAAACCCCAGCGCCTGCTTGTTGCTTATTCACGTATTGCCCATTAAGTTAATTACATTTTACACTTTGTTTTGCTCATTATGCGATCCCCCTTTATGACAGGCGCTTGTTAAATAAAGTTCGACAGCCCTTTGTATGAGAAAGTAAGCAGACATATAAACATTTAAAAGCAAAAATAACTTTCATTAAAAGGAAATTTAAGTAAAATGTTTTCTGCATGTTATGAAGAAAACTGATATCTTTATCTTTAAAAATAAAAAAATCATTAACCCTTTCGCTACGGCTGCCCCGTCCGCCGAAGTACCATCACTGAACGAAACCTCGCGCCGGAAAAATGCACAGTGCACAGTTTCTTTATATATGTTGTTCTAAGTGTTAAATAGGAACTGTGCTGCATAAATCAATCATTGCTCTAATATAATAAGTATATTTACATTTTTAATATGGTAGGACTTATAAAATTATTCAAATACAAAATTATAGATAACATAGGTATTTATATAATTACAAAGCTTAACGATTAAATGATTAATATAATTAATAGCGACATGAAAATTATTGAAATATAAGGTGTAAATCTAATACGTACAAAATATGTAAAAACTAGTAATATAGTTCTGTGTGATATATTTGGAAGCAAGGATCTACACAAAGGCCAACATCGCAATCTTTGCACTCATACCGCGAATCTGTTCTTTTATCATTTTTGATGCAAATTACACACCTCCGTCTTCTGTTTTTCGGGTTGCAAAAGGTGGGAAAATGCCTGTCGGTTAACCTCATCGGATTATCAGCGGGTTTGCCTTGATGATGTCCCTTTGTATTGTCATGATACTTCTCGATTATTTGTTTTATCAGGCTCAAATGAAATTTTGCCATCGAAATTGTTTCTCTCCGATCGTGCTTGTACAGACAATATGCATTCCACACACAGATGTCCATGAGGTGGAAGAACAATTTCTGATACCACTTCAGCGATTTCGGGTTGAATTTACGGTACTCAGTACCATGTCCACCTTGTCAACAATTCCCATTGACTTATTGTAGTCAATGACGCAAACAGGCTGGACACTCTGTTCCCCACCATATCTCGGCACTGCTTCAAAGTTTACCGTATGCATAGTGGAAATCATATGGACTTCTTTTTTGTCCATCCACTTCATCGCTAGCAAGTTTTTTGCTGAACGGAAATATGCCTCTCACTTTTTCAGGCGCTCTTCCATCTTCGGCATTCCTTGACGTCTTTTTTTTACAGTGCCGCATGCATTCGTACAGTTGTCATACAAAAAGTTAAATAATGCTGGACTCGAATAAAAATTGTCAGTGTATATTGTGTGACCTTGACCTAAGTATGGTTGCAAGAGCGCTAAAACAATTGCACCTGATTTTCCAATTCCGCTGATGTCACTTTCTGTAACAGTTGATTTTCTTTCATAAACAATCAGGTCTTGGACATAGCCTGTTTTGCAATCACAGAGTATGTATGACTTTATTCCAAATCGATTCCTTTTTGAGGGAATGTACTGCTTGAAGGACAGGCGGCCTTTGTATAGGATCAAGCTTTCATCGATGCAAACTTTATCGTACGGATAAAATGTGTCGCAGAACGATTTTCGTAGCATGTTTATTATGTCACTTATTTTATATAAACGATCATCAGCGGGCTCTTGTTGACGGGTAAAACAGTACATCTCCTCTACTGTAGTGTGTTTGCCAGTGTCTATGTTGTTATTGCTCTTTTGACCCGAGTAATAATTGGTCTCATCCACAATGTATTCTACGAGCGAAGTAACAGTTCGAAGTAATCGATAATTTTTTGACAATCTTCCCATTTTCTTCTTCAGTCCTGAATTTTCAGAGGAAAATTTTTGAATACTTGGTTCGAAATTTTTCGATGTCCATATTGTGTTGCACAGGGTGACCTTTGTATTATCGCAAATTAACTCCACGTCTGATTCTGAAGTGCTGCATATATTATTTCTCCGTCGTCTTTTATACAGGTGGACATTATTTTCATTTTCAGAATCGGTTACGTCAGTTTCAACATAATAATGTTTTCATGCTTTGTACTCATTCTGACAGGGACTAAACTATTTTTGTAAATACATTTTCAAACAAAACCCTAACCAGAAAATTCTAATTTTTAAGAATCAACAATTATACCTTAAGCTGATCTACTTCTAATTCCTGTAAAAACCAGATATGTACAATCGTTTACTGCCGAATGGATTCGATAGAATATTGGTATAAAACAGTAAACGATCGCCTTGATGTTTTTAGTTTATTGCGTAAGACGTTTGAATGTGGTTTCAACAAAAAAAAGTTTTCAAGAGTTTTAAGAAATGATTAATCCTATATGTCAATAAAATCAACGGAAAATGTTGCCATCGACTCCAGATGGCACTTGTACAGATATTTTTGATGCCGCATGTATGCGGCGCTCGTACCCAGAAGTCGTTGCGTGGATGCCGCGTATATGCGGCGCTCCTACCTAGCAGTCGTAGCGTGGATGCCGCGTATATGCGACACTCGTACCTAACAGTCGTTGCGTGGATGCCGCATATATGCGGCGCTCGAGACGAAAGGGTTAAATAGGCACCAATATTTTTTTATATTTGTGAAATTTATGAAAATCAAACCTATAAAATTAATGCAAATAAACAGCATAAAAAATAATTACCTCATATGTTCTTCTCGGATCAAAATGCAGATTGTTGGCCTACCAGACATTCTCCAATATTTACCCACAAAATGTAGCTCATTCTACAAATAAGCCATTGTTATTTTGAAAAATAAAATTTCATTGAAAAATTAATATAAAGAAGTTTATACATACCTTAATATCATCAATTAAGAGTGCCATATCATGAGAAAGATAAAAATCGCTGACTTCAAATATTAGTGGATAACAAATGACAGTTTGACCACAGATACGATACAGCTACAAAATAAAGAAATAAAACACTTTTATTAACAAATAAAAAAATTGAAAATACGCAAATAATACAGGGTCATCATTGACAATAAGATTAATTCTTTTAAGAATTTGCATTATGAATTTAAAAACTTTTATCAATCAAAATAAAAATCAAACATGTTGCATGTTTAACAAATTAAAACTTCTTGTATTCAGGCTTTTTACAATTACTGTGACTGCTCAATGAAGATTTTTAAAAGATGATGTTAACACACATCTTAATTATCCTATCACCAAATTTCCTATTGATTCTGAAACTTTCCATTTTGTCACAAAATTTATAAACTAACATCACCTAAACATAGGTCATTGATCCAGCATCAATTTCAACTGCCATCACAGCTATCTTCTTCACAAAAGAACTAATAGCATTAGGAAGAACCTTTTAAATTCATATGCTATTCCCAAAAACATAAGAAGATTTTTTTCTACAAAATAGCATGAATTGATGAGAACACTTTTCTATACTTAAAACAGTAACAAAAATGAAAAAAGGTAAAAAAGAAAGAAAACTACGATGGTTTTCTGAATATATTAACATATATGAGAACATATTTTTATAAGCATTAGAAAGCAAGAAATTGTATGGAGAAAAGCACAGTTCTTTGTATCCAATAAAATTAGGAAAGAGATTTTTCAATCATTCAAATAGACTACAAAGACATATTTGGGAAGAATTTGAAAAGAAATATCATTTTATCATAAATTGCTTTAAAAATAAATTGATCTTCTGTTCCTTGTAATTGAAAATTTGAGTTACTTCATAAGATTTAATTCTATATAAAAAAAATACATCTTTGAAATAGATTTCAAAGAACTAATAGATTTTGCAGACAAGTTTGGATATCATAAAAGGATTATTTCAAACATAGGGTCAGATTTAACTTTTTTGGAAATTGATTTAACATTTTTAGAGATTAAAAAAATAAAATATTCCATAACATACCTCTGTCTTTGACAATGACTGAAATATATTCTAAATATAACAATAGACAAAAAAAGATCAGGCAATGAAAGTGGGATCTGAAAAATACTTAATACATTTGCCATGATACTTTTTTGAAATGTTGTATGGCTAATTACTTAGATCTAATAACATACAGAAAAAAATAATTGGACATGCATAAAAAGTAAAAAAGAAAAGCACACCAAATGGAGAAATATTATGATTAAAAGAAATGAGTTGGGAATAAATGAAAAAATTCACAGAAAACCCCAATCGAGAACCAATTAAGAACAGTAATACTACTGAATGATGCCTACAGATATCAAAACTAGAAGAAAAGTAGATTATATTCCACTGTAACACATATCACTGAAATAAAATCATAATTGTTCGAGAATTATAGGGATGACAAAAATCTTGATTACAAAGATCTTGACAAACAAATTATTTTGGAAATATCCTGTAAAGAAAACAATAAAATTTTCCATATTATACAGGAAAAAAAAAACTATGGACATAAATGCTGGATATATTTTAAACACATTCAAAACAGGAAACTAAGGAAATTTGAATGTAAATATTAGTAGTTTTAATGCACGTCATAAGACTTTGATGAAATCTGAAAGCAGAAGTTACCATTAAAAGATAACATGGCAACAGGAAATTTGATTTTCAAAAATCATAGGATAATGATTTTTTACTGAAAAATTGACAACAGTATTATATTAATTATGTAGAAAGTGACACTAAGATCTGGTGATTCTTCTGCAAGTCTGTCAAAGAAAATTAGCTACCAAGTAAAGAGAAAGGGGCAAGAATTTAAAAAAAAGGGGGGGGGGAATTAACAGTGGTCATATCACACACACACAATAACAAAAAAAAAAAAAAATCGACGCCTCAAAAAGCAATAATCAGATTGCTTTGAAATTTCGTATGCATGAATGTTTTGACCAGGCATGCAAATCATTAAATTTTGGTGTCCAACGAATGAATAATTTGATCTCCAGCGCATTGGAACTGCACATCCAGCAGATGTATATAAGGAGCAGCTCTTGAACGGTTGTTAAAACTTTCGGTGTGATTGCGATTCAGATTACCTTTCAACAACCTAAAAAATGCCTCACCGTAGGGTTCATGCTCATTACGAGCAACTGGCAGAGGTCGTATCATTGGATTAAAAGAGGCCGGTTCGACAAATCGGAGAATCGCTCGTCATTTGAGTCGAAGCGGTGCGGCGATTTGAAAATGCAGGCAAGGATGGGTGGAAAATGGCAGAGTTCAGCGTCTGGATGGTAGCGGTCGACCTAGGGCCACAACAGATCATGACGACAGAATGACTGTCCGATCAGAGGTCACAGCGCCTTCTTCATCTCTATCAACCATCAGACGTTCAACCCAAATACCAGTGCCCACCATGACCATCAACAGACGGTTGAGACAGCGAATTCTACCCTCCCACCGACCGTTACGCCACCTGCCACTCACTATCGAACCAGATTACAGTGGTGCATGGCTTGATTAGGGTGGAATGTTGCCAACTGTGGACGTGCTCTTTAGCGACGAATCCCGCTACCAACTATGTCCTGACGATCATAGAAGACGTATTTGAAGACACACAGGGCAGATGGGGGGGGGAATCCGGCTTTCAGTATTGCAGGCCACACCGGCCCTCAACAAGTCATTATGGTCTGGGATGCCATTTCCTTTGATAGCCAGACAACTTTGATCGTCATTAGAGGCACAGTCACTACACAGCGGTACATCGACGACATCCTAACACCTATTTCGCTACCGTTCCTTTTGCAGTAACCTCAGCTATTTTTTTAGCAGGAAAATGCCACACCACATACGGCATGTGATGCTAAGAACTGTCAGCAAGCTTTTCAAACGCTTCCTTGGCCGGCCAGCTCGCCAGATCTCTCTCCCATCGAGCATGTCTAGGATATGATGGGAAGGCAATTGCATCTGCCACGGAATGTTGATGACCTCGTTCGACAATTGGAGCGAATTTGACAGGAAATACCACGGAAGGCCCTCCAGAAGCATTATCGGTTTATGCCACACCGTGTGGCAGCTTGTATCCAGGCTAGAGGCAGGTCAACACCTTATTGAACTTGTTACTGCAACTCTGAAATAAATTATTCAATTGTTCTGAGATTTTAATAATTTACTATTCTGTACGTTGTCTTTCTATCCACCAATTTTCGTCTAAATCTGACAACTCCTTCCTGATGCGTTGATTTTTTTGTTATAGAGTGTGTGTGTGTATATATATATATATATATATATATATATATATATATATATATATATATATATATATATATAAATTCTTATTTCTTGCTACTGACAACAATTTACATATTTACAAAAATAGTATAAGTAAAATAATCTTCATTATCAGGGATGCACAACCTTTTCAGGATGAGGGGCCAAATTATGAAAAAAGTATCAGGTCGTGGGCCAAAGTAGCATGTGAATGTTAAAACATGTTATAGATGTGAAAAAGACTTTTTTTTGTGGCAATATGCATGAATTACAATTATTACTTTAACTATTTTATTCATACATATATTATGCAATAAATAAATGAATGAAACACAAATATTATAGATATGATTAAAATACTTTACCTCAAAAAAAAAGTTTCTGTTAAAAAGGTGGAAAACTTGAAATAGAATAACAGAAGAAAATTTTTTGTTTATTATATAGAGAGCTTAATTTAAATTTTGAGAAAAAAATTAGTAAAAATTAATGAGATAGCTGAAACTGAATATTTGAAGTTAACTGATTTAACTTAAGATTAGTTGGGACAATAGGTAGGATAATAGAAAGGTTCTTACTTGGTTTTTTTAATTTTTTATTTGTTTAAATTCATTAGTGAGAAAGTTTGCTCACAAAAGTAATTGCTGCCAAAAAAAGTTGCACATGCAGCGGCATTTTGCTTCAAGCACGAAAATTTATATAATATCGGTTTTTCATTGAATTGATTTTTAAAAAAAATCAGAATTCTGTAAATCATTCAAGACTAACTGCATACTCTCATCCACTAGATTTACATCAACAGAAAATGGAGAGAAAAAAAACATCAATTTTTGTTTCACATTTTTCAAAATCTGAAAACTGGTCATCAAATGCATTGCGCAAGATTTGAATTTGATCCTCATACTGCATTTTCATGTGTGGAAATTTATTCATTTTTTAGCGGCAAGAAAATTGTGCAAACTTTTTAGTTTTCAGTTGATTTTTAAACAAACATAACTTTTGTTTAAATGCTTTTACATTATTTATTTATTGAAAAATTAATTGATTTTTTTCTCGTAATTTTGAGTTTAAATCATTCAAATGGCCTATTATGGCTGTGAGAAAAGCCATATCACACAGGAAACATGCTTCTTTTAACTGTCTAGTATTTCTATCATGGTCAAAATGTAACAATTTCATCAGATAGTTCCATACAACACTTAAAGGCAACTCTTCGGCTGAGCCATCTAACTTCTATGTAATAAAGAATATCAGAAGGCAGATAATCAAATTCCTTTGAATTCCCTAATTTTCAGGACATTACTATGAATACATCTAATTGCTTCAGATAAGAATTAGAAGTGGCATTAAGTTAGCAACTTCTAATTCTTTACCACATAAATTCTCTTGATAAGTAATGCAATGAAACTGCAACAGTTCTACACCACACTGGGCATGGCGTAACCATTCCAATTTTTGTACCAGTAATTGATTTTGCTCAATTTGTCATAATGCTAGTACAAGTATTCATGTTTAAGGAAGCTGCATTGCACAAATGTATCAAACTGGAATGAAGTTCACTTTCAATAGTTTGCTCTTTCATAGGAAGTATTCCAAGAAGTTCTTCCGTAACACAAATTTTTTTAATCAATTCCACAAACAAACATTAGTAATTGGGCTACTGATATTCGATCCATAGATTCATCAACTGCTAAAGATAATCATACAAAGTTTGAAACAGTAGTTTACTTGATTTTCCATATCTTCATTTAACTGTTGAATTCTTCTTTGAATAGTTATTCTATATAAGCTTATAATTTCACATTTTCCTTTTTGCTTCGGGACAAAGCATTTCTGATGCAATCAACACTTTTAAAAAAAATCCCAATCTGTGAACGGTCGAACTTCTTAAGCGATAATTTCAGTGACACCTAAGCTCACTTCCACATATGAACCCTATTCAGATGCCTTTTTTGAAAAAAACTTTGCTTGACTGCTCAAAGAACTTTAAAGTTCGAATTTTTGCGATCGTTCATATTCTTTCATAGATGCAACATGTTTACGTTTCGTCTCATAATGCAGCACTACGTTATACTCTTTTGCCACTGCAATCTTGCAAGTACATATTAAACATGTGACAGTATCATTGTACTAGATAAAATTTTATTTATCTGTCCATGAATCTTGAAATTTCTGTTTTTGAAAATCCCCTTTCCCTTTCATTTTACTAAAATAGTATTTATATATGCTTTTATAAAATAAATGATACTGAACTAAAAATGTGAAATCAAAAGCGAATACCTGACCCGTTCTGTAGCTGCGATAACAAAATAACCGATCTGCTAGCAAAACCACACTATGTTGTTTATTAGAATTGTTGTCGCGATCATGTCTGCGAGCTTTTCCTGTACGAATACTCGTACTCGCAGGTAGCCGTGAAGGGAACAAACAGAAAACCCGCATAATAAAAAGTAAATAAACCTAATGAAAAATTGTAAATTAATTATTCTGATGTAAAATAGTTTTCGTACCGAATTCTTTACCCGGTTTATTTGAAAACCCCTCATTTCATTGTAAATCAGTCTTATTATATTAACAACATTCAAGGGCCAACTTCAAAGGCTATGCGGACCAATTTTGGCCCGAGGGCCATAGGTTGTGCATTCCTGTTCATTATAGAAGTAAGCATTACTAATAAAATTTTAATCGATTAAAACTATTTGAATTTCATTCTGAAATTAGTAGTTCTTTTATAAATTGCTGCCATTCACTATATGGTGTCTACCTATGGAGTCAACCTAGTATATAAAATGAGTTGCACAGATGCAATATATAGGATTAAATAAACTAAAACACATTCTACTACCAAAAAAAAAGGTAAAAAATTGAATTGAAATAATACACAAATGTACCACAAAGGAATAATAATTTAAAAAAAAGGATAACCATTCCCAAAGTATTCTACCTAATAATTTTAAGTAGAAAAAATTTCTTACTTTACTAGTTCCAAGAGCACCAATAGGTCTGGGTGGTCGTCCTTTAAGTCCCAGTTTCTTACTTACACCAAGATATTCATAAACCTTTGAGGTTTGAAAACATTAAATAGAAGCAAAACTACATGATTGGATATACAACAAATTTTGATAATTATGCAAATTAATAAACAAAGAATTTTTAACTGATGAACCTTTAAAAATTACTACTTTATAAATGTTTAATGAACACACAAATAATATCAATTTTCTAATGAGGTAGAAAGTCACAATGGAACAATGTTTGACTTAACAAAAATGTTACAATAATCAATCTAATGAGAATGTTAATAAATGTTTAACAGTTACATGATTTTAACAGTCATGTTTTACAAATGGCCCCATTTTAAATCTAATTAAGTATATCAACTTATTTAATTGATTGTTAATATTTTTCTACTAATAAAATAACTAAAGTTTAAAATAATATTTAAATGATACAATAAAACAAAATAATTATAGTTACTAGTAAAATAATGGGATTTCTACTCAAGAAAACATTTTATTTAATATACACTAATGCTTTTCATTTCTTTTGGGCACTTATTCAATATTTGTAATTGCATAATTAATCAGACATAACTCAATTTCTGAAAAATGAGAAATTAATGATGAAAATATTGGTTCTTTTTGTAAGGTAAAATTAGATACAGAAATTTACACTCAAAAATATTCTCCACACATTATCTCTCGTGTCATTGTTTGGAGAATCATTATTTGGTTACATAGAGAAAATAAATTTGACGACTTAGAACAATTTCTACAAATGCATCAAAAAATGAATATAGCCAATTGTGAATAAATGTTTTTCACACAATTAGCATTCATAGCTGAAAGTTCTCTATAGTATTTTCATGAATGCTACACTCTTTGACAGTATCTGAATAAAATCTACCACCAACTTTCTACAAGTAAAATCTTATTCTATTTCTCAATAGGAATTATCAATAGCAGATAACTTTGCAATTATTCAGCTTTAAAAAGCACAAACTGGATTAGAACTGGATACTAAATTCAGAAAAAAAATCTGCTATTAGTAACTAATCAATTAACAAAAAAATCTGTACTGCCTCTCCCTTGAAACAACCTTCAAAATATAAAACAGTTTTTGCTGCATAAAAGAAAATGAAGAGCAAAATGGTTTTGTATGATTTGAGAAATTCATCATTCTACAAAACTATACAAATCTCTCTATTTCAGAAGCTGAAGCAAAAAAAAAAAAAAATAAAAAATAAATAAATAAATAAATAAATAAATAAATAAATAAAATCCATACTAAATTTCTGTTACAATGTACTTTTGAAAAATTATTTTCCTGCTCATTCTTTTATCCTACTATTTAAGAAATATATAAATATTTTTCCCTTATAAATGTTGCAAGAAAATTACAAAATAATGGATATGGTAATTTATATATTCAATTAATTTGAATAGATGAACATAAATTGATAACATTCAAACAAAACCAAAATCACTATTTTCCAATTTTACCTTACATCATATGCAAAAATCTCAAATGTGCAAAGTGAAGTTAAAGTACTTTAAAAAGCGATTTTAATAACAAATAAGTAAATTGCATTTTTAAAGACTATTTTAAACCTAGATACTGAATTTTTTTTAAAAAAATTATAATAAACATTAGTTTTGAAAATCATATTCTTGCACTGGAAATGAAAAAGAATTTCATTAGAAGAAAATAATATGTATATACTTTAAAGAAAGTCTAAATAATTTTCAGTTGTATTTTTTCAACACAAAATAAAAAAAAAATTCATTAATTTTCCCCCCAATAAAATAACATTGAGCACTGATTTAAGAAACAAAACCTTTAAAAAGGTGGCACAAATACTGTCTCATTATTACACAAATAGAGAAATAGTTTCTTTCTCCATTTGAGTAAGGGCCTGATGTTTGATTAATTAAATCAAAAATTAAATTTTGATAGTTTTAAAAACAATATAAAAAACAAGTTATAATTAGGAAGTATTTTGGCTTCCACACGATAAATGAAAAAAAAAAAGAAAGAAGAAAAATAGATGGAAACTATGTCAAAAACAATTAACAACTATACAAAAGGTTTAGAATATACCTTAACTAATTGACTTGGAGACCATATCTGAACAGGTTCTACTTCATGAGGGGTTTGAGTGTGAATACCATAAGTTGCCATCATAGCTTGCAATCTCATACTTTCAGCAATGAGAACAACTTGAACCACAAGATCACTTGCAGTTCCCTAGGGGGGGGGAGAAGATAATATATATACAATTAGAAAATGGTAGCACTTCTATGCGAGATTATTATAAAATATTTCCTGCTATTTAATATAGTCTAAATAATAAAACCTCATAAAAATATTTAAAAAATTACATTTATTTTAAACTTTATCAAAAATTAACATTTCTGTTAGCTAGTAAAATAAAGGTTCATCAAGATAAAATTTCATTAAAATAGTTATAAAAAAGGAATAAATAATTATAAAAATAATTTCTTTATTGAAATGTTTTTAGTAATTTTTTAAATAAGCAATTACATATCTGTACATAATCATAGATGCTATACTTGACGAGTTCATATAATTTGTATATGCATTTTTTCACTTATTCTGAATAATTCTCAAAGTTATCCTAAATGTGAATATTACTATTAGGTATTTACGTATTAGACTATTGATGTGCCAACAGTCACTAACCACCTCAAGCCAATTTATTTAGGTGACAAGACCTTTCTGATATGTTTACATTGCCTTTGTTTGTCTGTTTTCACTTATAAACTCATCTCATGTCCATACAAACATGCATTTTTAGATGGAATAATTCCATAATTTTTTAAATATATCACTGGATCTTCTTTGTTGGCAGGCAAATTCCAAATTTTAATCATTTTAACAAGTTAAAAAATCAAAACAGAAAAAGCACTTAATGACCTTCTGCGAAACCAACAAAATGGTGGATGACAGATAAGGTTTGTACAGTTTTTAAAATAATGTTGGTTGGTTGCCATTATTGGCAGTTTAGCACAGCATTGGCGATGCTTTAAAATTTGGCAATAAAGATCAACAGCTGTATATGCAAGTACCTACAATTATTAGAAATTTTTTACTTAAATCATAATTAATATGAAATACAAATTTTCAAAAATATTTCATAGGTGTATATACAGCATGAAAAAGGCATTGTTCTCACAAACATAGAATAATTGTTGTCATTTTAGAACGCCTATGATTATAAACGGGTATCCTAACTTTGGAGGGCTGTTAAAAGAAAACAAAATTAAGAACAACCTTGTTCCTCATTACAAATAATAGTTGAAAGTGTAAATTTAATAGAGTTATAAATGTTTATTTTAAGGTCCTCCAAAAATGGAAACAATATCAAGAGGATATGATATCGCATTCTATACTTTTTCAACCTTACTAATGTGAAACTTTAAAGCCCAACAGATCTGCAGTTCTTAAGTTTGTCAACATCATCGTTGAAACAATTATTCTATATTGCTTCACATTTCTAAAGGGACTCACAATGAACTTTTATAACTGTGATTAATTTAAACTTTCAATATTATTTTTGATTTTCATTGAACAACAAGGCTGTACTTGTTTTATTTCTTTTTAGCAGAATATAATTGCTAAGTTGGGATATTCATTTAGCCTTTTAATTTTAAATCTTTCTCTAACTTTCGATGTAATTACAAAAATTTGAAAATAAGGTAAAGTGCAAGAACAAATATTAATTAAAGACTATAAATTTTGCATGAAATTAAAAAGCAGCATTCCACAACAGATTTATCTACTTAAAAAATGCACACACAATAATTTAGAATAATATATAAAATACAGCATAGCATTGATAATCTGGATTACTGGAATTTTAACTATGTTACTATCAATTTCATACAGCATATGACTGCTGTACAGCTCAATAGCTTCAAAATAATTTATTTAAAAGCAAAAATACATAAAAGGAAGAATAGAAAAAAAATTCACTGCTAAAAAACATAAGTTTAGATGAATGAAAAACACGTTCAAAATACTTATTATCTAATTACTCTTTCAAATTAAATCCAAATTATACTCTGCAAAAAATTTTTAGTTCCAGTTTAGGGGGTGTTTTTTTCTTTTTTTGCCCTTCCTTAATAAGAACTAATTTTTATCTGCTGCCTTAAGATGAATAATATCAAATTTTATAAATAATCAAAAATATATTTAATTGTGCATTAGATCAATATCTATTTCATTTCATTGCAGAATTATCGGTTTTGGATTTCATCATCAAAAATTGTGTTGATGTCCCCGATTATTTTTATGCCAAATGTAGCATAAGTAAAAATAAAACAAGCACAGATTTTAAAGAATCGCAATAGTTTTAGCTAATGATCCTATCTCAATCTACCTTCTAAAATCAACTTAATAAAAAAAATCATATAAAATGTGATATTAATCATCTTAAAACAGCAGGTGAAAATTTGCTCATATTGAGGAGGGGGAAAAAACAAAGTAATGATTTGTGATTAAAAATCATAGCTTAGACATATCTTACAACTCTATAGATTAATTCTTTAGTTCATTCTGAATATTATAACTAGTTCTTCATGCCACTTGAGTGAAATATTTTTGAAACTAAAATTTTTTCTAATATATATTTTTATGTATATTGCCCAAAAACTGTAAATATCATATCAAACTAGTTTAGTAATTGATTTTTTACTTGTATTCAGGTAGATTATCAGTTTGAAATATGCTATACCTATGCATTCTTGATGATAATATACTATTTTAATGCCTTTAAAACTTAATGACTAATTGATAAATTTAATAAAATCCTAATTCAGGAGTCGTTGTATCACTGGATGTGGCATTGAAAAAAAAAAAAGATTTAAAATTCTATAAACCTTATAAAGATAAATTAAAGACTGAAATAAAATTACAAATTAAAAAAAAACTTTTCTAGCAGGTTGATAAGTGTTCTCAAAAATGCATTTTATTAAATTGTTGTAAATAAGTTTGTTTCGTCACATGTCCTAGTAAAAATATATGCTACAAACACTCAGTTCAATAGCAATTTTGCAGTATAATATGTATATTTAAAAAGGTGGATATTCTTCAAAATTTAGATCACCAATGATCCAATTTTCAATGCTTTGCTGTACATTTCATCATAAAATTTCAATACTCTGATATTACTTAAAAATTATACAGAAGTTTTGCAAGAAAGTTAGTAAAACAACATAGAAAGTTCATGCCTTTAAAAAAATAATCATGCATTTAGCAAAGCATGCAGAAAAATGCCAAGCACAATACAGAATAAAGGATACTATAATGTTTGCACACTTAGAATAAAACAGAAGCAATCCTGAAGAATGAAAGTTACAGACTAATGAAAATTTGAAAGAGAATGAAAGAAGTTATTAGTGATGTTATTAGAGAAAGAAAATGGAAATATATAAAATAAGAAAAGATAGCGATAAATAATACCTTCATTTTAAATGTTCATATTTTCAAAAATGATTAAAATACTGAATGACAGAATATAAATTTAATAATTATGTTACCATGTTTTAAAGACATTTTATATGAGTTGCAATCCTTTAACAACTAAATTAACATTTCAAAATTTTCGTTATGCTAAATTTTATAGTATGCAATAACATTCTTTTAGTAACTAGAGTTTTTATTTTTAAACCAAATAGCTGCAACTTTTCAAAACATAATCTTTAAGGAATTTGTGTGTGTGTTTGCTTCCAGAAGCTGTGTGTGCCATAAACAATTTAAGTAAAGGAATAAAATAAAAATTTAAGATGTGCTTAATACAATTAGAAAAAAAATTATGATGTGCATATTTTTTGTTTCAACATAAACCTCAAATAGTGTAAGCAGTAAATAATTGCAAATACTTCATATACAGCAAACAAAAAAGATAGGTATAAAGCACTCTAAACAACAATGATTGACTTTCAAATTTGCTTTTATCAATCTATTTAGAATCCAATCAAGGATTTTTCTTGATTTTGAATTTGATAAATAAGACTCAAATTTAGAGATAAGGTAATGTAATTAATAAAAAAGCGATTTATTTGCTATACATAAATACACATATTATAAGGATGTATATATAATAATGATGGTGCAACCACTATTTTTAGATTTTTTATCTTTTACTGATTGCTTCATAAAGTAAATGATTTTTGAAAATATGACCATTTAAAATCAGATGACTAGAAAGAAATTTTATTTGAGATATTATAAGATTTTCTTGAAGTAATCCATGCAGATAATTAGTCACATAATAGATAGGAATGTAAAGAGCTAGCAAAATAATGGCTTTTTTAAAATTCAATATAGACAAAGACAAATACTTACAGCAGCTTTTCCCTATATGAAATAAATAGAATAAAAAAATATTAGAATTAAAGTGCATGGATTACAATAAATTAACATGAAAAACATGAATAACTTAATATTAAATCATCATAAAACTATAATTTCGAAATAATTATTACTTCAGGAAATTGATTTTTAAAAAAAGACTCGTACTTCCCAAGATCTGCAAGAGCAGTTTGAAAGGGGGGGGATATATAAAGGCACAATGGTATGTAGATTTCTAAAAATGAATGCACCTTCACCATGATACAACAGCAGCAACAGAATAACTTGCATATTTCAAAAAAGACCTTAAATTTAATACACAGAATAATAACAGCATTTTATCATTAAAAAAGTAGAAAAACAAATAAAAGTAGGTTGGGATATTTTTTTTCTCCTTAAGTTTCAGATATAAGCATACTGACAATTTAAATCACATTAAAACAAGTTCAGTGTTTAATAAGATCAATAAATTTCATTTTAACGAAAGTTCTCACACCTTTTTTGCCTTTCTTATACACATTTTTGGAGTGTAGCTTTATTTATATTGAAAAAAGATACATATATATTTTAAAGTTTTTGTGGATTAAGTCTTCAATTTTTAAAATATTGTTGCAATTTTAGACATGGCATTTAGATGTGGGTGAATGTACACACCAACAGATTTATTTGGTCTAAAATATGATAAGGTCCAATAATTTTAATGACAAAATATATACCATTATATATCTAATTCACCTTGTTTTTAAAAAACCATAAATTTTGTACAAATTTGAAAAAAAGCTATAGTTTTAATAAATAGGTTATATTCTGAACCCCCCTAGTTTATTGTAATTTTTGAGTAATTGAGAGGAGAGATAATTAAAAAAAGTTTCTTCAGATTCAGGGTAATCTAAAAATTCATCAAAATATGAAATTCAAATTTTTAGTTATGTAGAATGATCTTTCTTTTCCTTTTCTTTGCATATTTCATAAATGAGAAAATAAATAACATGCAAATATCATCGTAGAAAGTGCCTATCACACATTTATGTGTAAAGCCTAAAAGAACATGTTGATAACATCTAGTGCCTTTGAAGTCATTATCTCTTGTAGCTTCTAAATTTATAATATTATATATATAATAGACCAGCATTTAGCAAGCTAATTACTTTCTTTTTTTCCAGTTTAATGCCAATATAAATATTCAGTTAAATATATTTTTTAATGCAATCATACAACCCATTCAAATGGTATAAAATTATTTCACCTAAATTCAATACAAAAGATATTCTTAAAGAGTAAAATCGGAAAATGTTGATTTCAATAAAACAAGATAGAAAAAAAGTAAAAATTGAAATCTGCTATGCATAATTCAAAGTATTATGTCAGAATATAATTTCTTGAAAGGCCAATCATTGAAAATGCTTTATTTAATTAAATAATCTTATCTACTTTTAAAAATGTTTTTATTTATATTTGAAGAAAACATCAATAAAAAGTAACAGATTTTGCAAATGTATGGATTAACCAAACAATTTAAACTATTTTTTAAAAAGATTTTTATTCAAGTTTAAAGAAAGCTTTCATAAAGTTAAAAAAGCTGAAAAAATCATCTGAACAAAGAAGTGGCAAATTGGAGATTAAAAAGGTCTTTGTTTCGAAATTGCAGCCATTTACCAATATTTGTGAGTCTTCTTTTCTAAGGCTTATTTTTGAAAAAGTTGAAATTTGAATTCCTTGCCCACACACTTTTGTTGACGGCAAAAACCTCATCCCATTGAACCCTCATTGAAGCACCATGTGCTCATGCAAGTTAAATTATATTTTTATTTATTTTAATTATATCATTTAATTAATAACTTTAGTATTTCAAACAAGAATTATCACTTCTAATTATATAATGAAATAGCATTTTAATTAAAATATAGTTCAGTTAAGACAGAATTTAGGTCCTTACAGAAAAGTTGACCTAGCTGATTAGTTCACATTTTATATGGGCATGAAATGAAAACATGAAATAGGATAGTTTCAAAATATATAAGTTCTTTAATACAATATTAATATTTGTAAATAATGTATATAATATATTTTAGTTTTTTATAGTTTGCATTTTACAATTAAGAAATATTTGATTCCTGATCTGTTATATAATACAATGCTCAACATGATGTTGAATAAATTGTTAAATAAATAATATATAATTGTTGAATAAATACTTAAAAAATGACAAACTTTAAAAATATTTAATTTCAGAATATTTTTTACTAAATAAGAAATTAAAAATAAATTTAAATGAATTAAAAAGTTATACATGTAAACAGCAATTTGTTTTATTTCAAAAGCCTTTGGATAAATTTGCAAACATAGCAGCTTATTAATTATTAAAAATAGCCAGATATTTGAAGGTTAATAAGGGAACATAAAGTTTCACCATAAAAACCTTTTATTTTTATACCTCTCTTTTCTATATCTTTTATTTAAAACACAAAATAAAGCTTTAATTCTCTACTTTAAAAAACTGCTCACATACATTGAGAATAATAAACTCGCAGTGCAATTTTATGTAACAAATATTTAAAACTAGGAAAGTGTATTTGCTTAAAAATATAAAGCTTATTTGAATTCTTCATGATTATATGATAAATTACAAGCATACCATCAAGCAAACTATTTAATTAAAAAATATATTTGTGAAAAAGAACATTACCAAAGCTTCAGATATTTATTTAAAAAGCCATGTTATATAACTATGAATATTAAAAACTTAAAAACTTATGCATGCAATTATGATTTAAATTTAAAACGTGAATCACAAATATCCAATTCATATTTGAGAGATTATTAAAGCTTTAAGCAAAACACACCTTAATTATTAACATATTAAAAAAAGCCTTTAACACACTTCTTTTAGAGCTGAACGCAGAATCAGGTATTGATAAGCATTATCATAATAGAAAAATATCTAAAGAGCAATTTCTTGCAAATGTTCACAAATGCAAAATTTTAAAAGCAAATAATAACAAAGTGAATTCGAATGCTTATTTTTCAGTAAATGCTAAGTGAAAACAGAGAACTTTAATTTACACATTATTGAAAAATCAAGAAATTTTCAAACTTCAACAATATGAATTTGAAGTAATAATAAAAAGTTATTCAAATTTTACAACAAAATTACAAATTAAATTACTGTAAAAACAAATGCTGGAACATTATGTTAATTATTCTTAACTCTATTAAACAATAATAAATTTATAATTAAGTAATCAAAAGCTTTGCTATAAAGAACTTGTACAAAATAAAGATCACACCTGAAATGCTGAATAACGTCCTGTCTTACGAGGCCTGTTATAAGAAGGTAAATATCGTCGAATAGGATCCAATTCATTGATATGTAAAAGTCCATCCACTAAAAATAAATAAATAAATGTACAATTAAACAATCAGCATGTGTAGATTAATTTCATTTAAAAAATAGAAACTATGTAAGTACTTATTAAGCATCTTTATAGAAAAAAATAAATAATACCAATCTTAACATAGTACTTTTTATTGCATAATTAAGAATGAATGAATGAAATTAAGTTGAGTATTAACAAAGTAAGTGCCTAATTTCTTATATGCCTAAACATAAAATCTCTAACAATTACAGCACATTCTAAGGAAAATCATACTATAATTAGCAATTAACTGAAGAGCTAATAGGTTTAACTAAGAAAGCGTTTTCTTTTGTTAAAAACATAATTACTGTTTTATAAACTTATGTACATCACATGCATAAGAAGGTAAAAGTGGATCATCCGATACATTCAAAGAACTGATGCTTTCAGCTCTACAACAAATGTAAAACAAGTTGAAAATGTCTTTTCAATACATCATTGTTTTATCAGTAATAAAAGGTATTGTTCCCCCTAGATTAGAAAAATATATAGGGATCTTTGTCCTAGTTGTAAATGTCCCAAGTACACAAATTTTTATTTTCAGAATCCCAAAATAGCAAGATATATATATATATATAAAGAATATACTTCAAAATGCTTTGATTGGTCAACTGATTTCAAAATTCAAGACTGAACCACAATTTTAGAAACAACATAACTAGCCTAATTTCATTTATCTATGTTTTTACTATTTTTGTTTTGATATATGTATAAATGAAAATTTAGACTGACAGCTGATCAACTCATTGATGGTTTTGGTTCAACATTTTGATATGGATCAATACTAAAAATATGAGCCAAATATTACCATTGTAGATTTTAGTTTCAGAAGTTATCTGTTCATTTGTACTCAGACAAACAAATTCAACATTAATGGAAATAGAATGTGTGTTATATTTGAAACGATCTTGCGTTAAAAGTTTTTAAAGTATAACTAATAAATGCTCAACAAACAAGTAATTAAGTGTAGAAAAGCAACAATGAGATGAAGTTACTGTGGTAAATCTGGAGCAGCAATTGTAATTTTACATGAATACATAAAATTAAAAAGAAAGAATTTTCTCCTATTTAAACAAGAAAACATAAGTGGAAGAAGAGTAAAATGAAATGGATATATTTTCTTCACTTCCATTAATACTTCTTTAAGCAGATAAAATCTTTTCCTAGTAATTCATAGAATTATTAAACTTAAAAAGATTCTACTCGGCAAGAAAATGCAATCTATAATCAGGCAGATCTTACATGTTGGAATGGTTATTCAGTCATCAGAAGAAAAATATGCCTACATAAAAAAATAAGCACTTTTAAAAGCCCTTACATAAGGATCTGCTATTAAAAAATAAGCAGTTTCTATAAACAACATATTACATACTCTCTGACTATACATTATGAAAAGTGATTATAAGAAGTAATTTTTTGACATTATAATTATACAAACAATTGGAATCCATTATACACATTAATAAATAAGGGAAAAAATTATATACAGAGCTATGATTGAAATGCAGATAAAGAAAATATAAAATACATTTTATACCTGCATTATATAATCGATTTTAGATAATTTATAATAAATAATATAAAACAAACAAATTATATCACCACTTTTTGTATACCACAATATCAGCCGAATCAAATAATTGATATCAAATTAGTAAGCTATCAATCATGTCAACGACAGAAAATATTTTCAAAATTTTATTTAGGGAAAGCATTGTTAAAAACTAGCATCAGAATTCCAATTTTGTGCCTTTCATTAAAGATATTTTTTTAATTAACACTAATTTTTATACACAATTCATACATTTTAACAAAAACATCTAGTAATGTACAAAGACTATAACTTTAGAAATTATATGAAGAAAGTAAAAAAAAAAAAATCTTTAGGACCCAAATCCATATACTTTCAAAAATACTTACAATATAACTTTTTATCAAATCTTTGAAAAAATACATTGTACAAAAATTCATACAGTATTCTTAGAAGCATTTTAAGATTGTCGCTTTCAGGTTTTTAGAAAACCTGAAAGCAGCCCACTTGTAATTTTTGTTTCTTTGACAATTTGAAATCCTTTTAACTGATAATTTTTTTATAGCTACTCCACTTGACTGGATTTAATTAATTTCACCAACATGCACATAAGATCCTAGAATTTGGTTTGATTTACTGCCTGGAGCTTTGAAATCCGTTTCTGAACAATTATTATTATTATTTTCTTTAATGATTAGTTCTTGACTTCAACAACTCACTCACCATTTGTGCTGATAGCTAAATACTTAAGCATAGACTTTTTATAATCACTCTTTATTGATATTTTGTAATTTAGAATATATAAATAAAGAATAAAAAAATTCTTTAATTAAATAATTGTTCTTTAATTAATGTTTCATAATTACTAAGATTTGCTCATTATAGTTTTACTAATAATTTACCATGATTTAAGATGCAAAACGAATGCAGAAAAATGTAACAATCATATTCAAGAATACTACTTTACATATTAGAACTATTTTTCTAAAAAATTTATTGAATTCAAAATATAAGTTTGAAACATATAAAGTAAAAAAATTACTTTTGGAAAAAAATTAGGAAAGTTGTTCCTATTTTAGAACTGTTTTTTACAGATTCAAAATTTCTATCCGCATCCAAAATATATTAAAAAAACTTTTGGCCATATTTTAATTTCAACCAACCACCAATTAATTATCAACTGTTCATCCATGATATTAATAGCATTCATATAATAATGTTAATTAACTTTTAATGAACTATATTTTATCACATGAAATGAAACTATGATTTTAAATTATACTTGCATAATAAAAAGAGCATTTTATCTGATTCACAAAATGGGAAATTAGTCAAACCAGTTAAGTTGTTGAGGTTGGCAGCTGCTCTAAATTTTCATCTTGTAACATTTCTAGGAAACTGAAGGGGAAGGAGGCCAATGTAGGTGAGGTTTCAAAATATAAATTAGTAAAATTCCATTAAGTAATAGGGCAGAAGAATTTTTTCTTCTATAAAATGCAGAATGAAGTTATGTTTTTGAATTTCTCTAAAAAAATAGATATAATAGGAGGATAAGCAAACATTGATGACTATCTAATTCTCACAAATTTCAATAAAAACAGACCTTGTAAGCCCAATCATAAGGGATGGGGGACTGTTTCTTGAATTTTCCTAGCTATTTTAAATATTGATGAAACTGTTGAAATTGGTTGAACTGATAAAATTGGTGAAACTGTTTGGACATTTTTTCAGCCTTACTTTTGCCTTTCACTTTTATTTTAGATCATAAATGTTTTTTTACAACTTAGTAAAAGATAATTTAGTACAGTGAAGTTAATTTTTAACCATGTACAAATGAATATAAATTATAAGAATTTAGATAAATTAATATTGCTATTTTCAAGGTATAAATATGATACTTAACATTCATGATATTGTAAATAAATGGTTTTAATTAAAGCACTATAAAGTAAAGTTGTAGAGCAAAAATTGCAACTTCATAAAATCTATTACTCTTCATGAAAATAACTCACAATTTAATATGATTTTGCTTATTATGATTCATAATTTTTGTTATTTTTACATTACTAGTTATAATGAAAAATTTAAGCTTTTTGTATTTTTGATTTATTATTACTTTGTATGTAAAATAATGAATATGCATGTAATATCTTTCAATCTTCAATTCAAAATAAAATTAATCAAAAATTATAATATGCCTAATGGTACATTACACGATCGTAAATTAGTAAAAATATTAGTATTTTATATTGGCAATATTGTTAACACTATATAATATATTGAACAAAGCTTTTATGCAATTCAGTATATTGCTCTGCAAATTAATGAATTTTTAAGTCATTATCCTAAGATTACTATATTTGTTTCTTAGTAAAATAAAATAATTTTTTAAAAAACTGTCAAGGCTTGTTTCTCTGTCTTCCTCTGGTTTGAACAGTTTGGAATAGCTTTATTTTTCAAATGTAAACTTCTAAGGAGCAGTAAACTTTATTATGTTGATGTGATCTAAAAACATCAATATATTTAAATTTTTAATAAAATTTCTTTTATTCAGATATTCTGATTGTGATAGTAAACTTTGGGTTGCAAAATTGATAGATATTCTCAAATAACATTAAAAAGCATTAACTCAAGTTTATAGAGGAAGATTCAAAGATAATGCTTTGAATTTATTCTAAAAGGCAATTTAATTTCTAGTTAAAGAAAGCAGAATCATATTTTTGGCCATTTAATGGCCCACAATGTTTTTTAATCATACAATAATTCATTCAAAAGGTGTGGTAATTTCCATCATATTTTGATTAATATTATACTTTTTTATTATATTCTTCTACTATGCATTCAAATTTGTCGAACGCCCATGTTATTCATAGAGACTTGAACAATACAATATTCCACATGATACAAGCTTCTTTCATTTGTCATTAGAACAAAATTGCTTGCTTTTAAAAAAATATTTCTAAAGCAAGACCTTAATAGAATACCTGAATGCTGATTAGAGACAAAGTCTACTGTGATGGTGCCAAGATATGCAGATTTGAGTGAAAAAAGCTTTTGCTTTTATAATTTTTTTAACCCTTCTTTGATTGACTTTTTTCTTTTTTGTAAAATAAATAATGGAGACAGATATAATTCATGCCCTAAATTAAAATAAAATTGTTTTTAAAAAACCCGAAACAAACATATAAAATACAGTGCCAAATAAATAAAATATGTGATAATATAAATATATAATAGAAAATAATTAAAAAACAATATGATGGAAATATCTATCATCATGCAAATTTACATATTAAGATCTTCAATGCTCCTCTCTTCTAAATTTCTCCAGTAAAAATCGCTTTAGTTAGAAATAAAATCTCTGATGTATTATTTAAAAAATATTCAAGAAATCGCACGTTTCTTCAAACCGCAACAAACAACGAAATGGCAAGTTCAAAACCACTATAATGATTGTGACATTTGATTTCTTTTGACTATTATGTTCCTTATTTCGCAATAGTCGAGATAAAAGCTGCTAGAAACAACCAATTTATAGTACAACTATTTTGAGTACAGCTTTTTGTTCAATAAATGTTATGATGGAAATTTCTATCGTCATGCAAAGAAGGGTTAATATCACAAATTATTTCTTACTAACCAGACATAAAAGTAAATCAAGTGGTATTAAAAACAGCATATTTCCAATTTACATTTCATTCAATATATGCATTGCTATATACATTAAAAGGCATTGACAGGAAAGGATGAGTTGACATAGACTCCTATTCCTCTGCATTTATTTCATAATTTTAACTGCTGAATGGTTAAAACTGTGAAACTGGAGCCATAAAAAGGTCTCCAGTTTTGTCTGTACAGTTATGAATTTATATAATTATTTCCTTTTTCCATTATTATTGTAATAGAGAATTTTGAAGATTTTTAATGAATGCCAGATCAATGAACCTAGGCAGAAATTTTGCAACAAAAGCGAAGGTCCTAGAAAATAAAGAATCATAGCAATATCTCTATGAGTTTTGAAGATCCTTTTGATACTTTGATGCCTTGTCAAAAAATCTATATTAAGCAAGAGACTAAGGCAATCTAGTAAATTTTCACTTTATAGTCTTAATTGCTGAAAAACCTCTCCCAGTGATTTACAAGCACAACTGTACTGCTATTTAATTATCCATTCATTGTCCACTACAATGCAGTGAATTTCTACAAGCACATTTTTTTAAAAAAAAATCTATGCTTTAGTGGTATTTAAATCACTGTAATTCTTGTAAAATAAAGTTGATTACTTGCTATTGAGAATATTGGGATTTTTCACAAGGTAAATTCTCCATAAAAAAGTATCTATTTGAAAACATACTGGAATATTTGAATACTGTCATAACTTGATTTAAATTTAATTCTTTACAAAATGAGAAGAAAAAGTTGAAATAAAAGTCAATACAAGCATGATCCCAATTATATACAATTACAATGCAACTCGTTTAGAGATTGCAAATGAAATGAACAGAACATACAAATTTTCTTTACAGCTTTAAGATTAATGGATCAACAATTTTATTTAAATTGCAATATTCAATAATTCTGGCCACACTTTTTTGCTTAAACTTTTAATGCAAAAGTAGTTTAAGAGAAAAAAAATGAATTTGTAATAGAAATTTATGTAGTTATTATAGACAAATGCACTGCATTTCAACTAGGTAGAAATATACAACCTATTTTTATGATTCTGCAAAGTTCATATTTTCATCATAATTGTTTTTAGGGGTATTTCATTATGAAATTAGTTTCTTCAATTTAAAAAAATGTGGGAAAAATCAAATTCTTAGGCCCAAACCATATCTATCTATATTAATAAAAATGCAACTCGAAATGCCTTGCCAAGCGCAAAACTGGAGAGCGGCTCGACCGATTCGGCTAATTTTTAAAAAATATTTTCGTTAAGACACGAGAATGGTTCTTATGGAGAAAAAAAATTTAAAAAACTGAGAGGAAAATAGTTAAAACGACACTTTTGTTAATTACCCGCCAAAAATCTGCATTTCCTTTCCCCACACCAACTGAGATAGCAGGAAGTAATAAATTATGATTTGTTTAGAAAGAAAAACGCGAAGTCAGTTGGTTTTCATTCATAGATAACGGGATGATTAAAAAAGAAAGAAAATAGTTGCTTTTATTATTAGTCGGTATGAATATTTAATCTATGCCTGCTCTCTGGGCAGGGAAGAAAAAAAGTAATAACGAAGGGAAAAAAAGGTTTATAGAAAGAAAAGTAGTGAAGAAAAAAAGAATAGAAAAGAAAAGAAGGGTGTGTGTGTGCGTGTGTGTCACCATTATTTCGTCTTTGCGATTCATTTTCCAAGCTGTTTTTAAGCTTTTGCATCTCTTGAAAACCAATTGTGTTTTTGTTTAGTTTGTTTACATTTATGAAAATTTGAATATCTTTATTCTATAAATACAGAATTTTAGACCTTTCCCTCCACCATTTAAGTAAAATATCAATTCCGGGACAATCATTGCTCGGATAGAAAGAGAAAGATGAGTAGCACAGTGAACAGATCATCTGAAGAAAATAATAATAAATAATAATATAAATGAATTATATGATTAACAAAATTTGTTTGGTTTAAAAATATTTTGGTGAAAAACCTGTTATGAGACACAGCTACATAAAATATTAGTGAGCATTAATACTGGCGAACCGACTGGTCGCCAAAGGCGGCAAGTATATTATATAACTTTTGTATTATAATTGAAAAAATAAACTAGTTTTCTTTGTCTTTTTCTCTCTTCTGTTCTTTTCTCTGATAATTATTTTTAAGTCAATGTGAAATAAGAAGCACTTATCAGAAGAAAATTTTATTTCTCTATTTCATTAAATTTAAATTATTCTTTAACTTTTGAAACTGAGATACATACTTTGGTCTTTCAGCTTTTATCATTTTTATTTGATTTTAAGAAAAATTTGACACTAGGGGCTACATTCCCTGCTCACCAGCCCCCAAGAACTGCTAATGCAGTTGTGGTACAATGAGTAGCAAAAACATTTTATTATTGAACTTGGAAGTAGTGTGACAACTCAACTCTACCTTGTGTATTGATTGGTGCTCAAAAGACTTGATATATTTTTTAGTGCTACTTCCGTTATCTCCAATAGTTATATTTAAATGTTTTAAATGTAAATTAACTGTAAATATTAAATGTTTATGTCTCTTTAAAGCATAATCCTCTCTAGAATGAGCTAGATAATTTGAAACTCAATATGCCTAGGTTTATACAGATGGTATTACATAATCTAAAAATAATTTTTGAGACTTCAGCAATTTCAGCTTACCTTAAACCTCAGTAAATGCAATTTCGCAAAACCTGAAGATAATTTTCTAGGCCATAACTGTCTCTTCAAATGGTATTTGCCCAACAGATAAAAAAAGTCAAAGATATCAAAAATTTTGAAAAACCCAAAATAGTGAAACAGTTAAGAAGATTTTTGGGAATCATCAATTTCTATAGAAGATGTATTCCTCAAGTAGCTCAACATCAAGTAAGCTTGTACAATTATTTAAAAAGTAGCAAAAAAAAAATGATAATCGAATCCTCAAATGGATTGACGAAACTCCAAAAGCCTTTACAATTTAAAAAGAGTTATTGAAATCTGCAACAGATTTAGCTTACCCCGTATCATCTGCTAAATTTGCTCTCATGACAGGTGCTTCTGATGTAGCATTGGGTGGAGTTGTGCAATAACTCGTAAATAATGCTTGGCAACCACTTGGTTTCTTTTCCGTAGGACGGATGCCAACACAAAGAAATTAAAGCACATATGATGGAGAACTGCTTGCTGCATATTCATCCATTAAGTATTTCTGATACTTGCTAGAGGGTTGTGGATTTACATTATTCACAGATCACAAACCACTCGTTTATGCATTTTGTCAGAATTTGGAAAAAGCATCACCACATCAACAAAGGCATTTAGAATTCATTAGTCAATTCACATTAGAAGTTCAACATATTTCTGGTAGAGACACTATTATTGCTGATGCCTTATCTAGACTGGAGGAAATTAGGATCTCATCACACAAATTGATTACGAGTCCATAGCTAAAGCTAAAGAAATAAATACAGAGTTAAAGGAAATAATTTTAACTCAAAACTCTTCCTTAAACATTGAAAAAATACCTATTTTTGGCTCTGATTTTAAATTAGATTGTGATATTTCATCAAAAACTAAGAGACCATTTATTCCAGTCTACTTCAGGAAAATAATATTCTACAGTGTTCATGATCTATCTCATCCTGAAATTAAAGCAGCTGTAAGTATAGCTTCATCGAAATTTGTATGGCCATCCATCAACAAGGATATTCGCAATTGGACAAAAAGTTGTTAAAAATGTCAAAAGTCAAAATCAACAATAAACATGTCCACACTGCATTGCAAAGTTATCCTACAGTAAGCCAACGATTTCTAGAAATTAACCTAAATCTTATTGGTCCTTTGTCACCATCAGAGGGATTTTGGTATTGCCTTACAATAATTGACCACTACTACGATAGGCAGAGGCTATTCTTTTATCTGACATCCAAGCAGAAACAGTAGCTGATGCTTTATTGAAAAATTGGATTGCCCATTATGGCATTCCAGCTGTAATTGCAACAGACCAAGGTTCTCAATTTGGGTCTCAACTGTTCGAAGAATTTTCAAAAATATTTGGTTTTAAAAGAAATAGAACAACAGCATATCACTCACAAGCTACTGGTTGTATTGAACACTGGCACAGTATGTTGAAAACCAGTATGATGTGCTATGAAAATAAAAATTGGACAAAATCACTTCCAATCATTCTACTTGGTTTACGCACAGTGTGGCATGATGAATGTAAAACCACCCCGGCTGAGCTTCTGTATGGTGAAAATATAAAACTATCATGCAATTTTCTTCAGAATTTAAGCTTTCAACCACAATTTGAATTCATTCAGAATTTAAAAAGAACCTTAGAAAATTTAAAACCGGTTCCCTTTTATAATCATTCAAGCCAAAAAACTTTTATTTTCAAGGACTTAAAAACTTGCTCACATGTATTTGTCCTTACTGACAGTTCTCATCATAGTTTACAACAGCTGTATCACGGACCATATACAGTTGAATGAAGAACAGACAAAATTTTTACTTTAAAAATAAATCAGAAAGATGTTAACGTTTCTGTGGACAGAATAAAGTCCTATTTTTTTTGACAATTCTACAGAACTTGATTTTTTTTTTTTGGCCAAAACTCCAACAATCATTAAAAAGGATTCAGTAGCTGTGTCAGATACCACAGAACCAGAAAATTCTTCAACTAAGCAAGATACTGGTGACAAAAGAGTGAGTTTTGCTGCTCTAAAATTAGTGACAAGATCTGGACGTACAGTTCACATTCCACCTCATTATAAGTGATGCTTTTCATTGTTTGAATACCTCACTAAAGGGGGAGTACTGTGATGCAACTGGTAGCAAAAATATTTTATTATTGAACTTGGAAGTTGTGTGGCAACTCAACTCCACCTTGTGTAATGACAGGTGTTCGAAAGACAATATATTTTTAAGCATTACTTCTGTTATCTCTGATAGTTTTATTTAAATGTTTTAAACATAAATTAACTGTAAATATTAAATGTTTATGTCTCTTCAAACATCATACACTGGTGCATACACAGTTTCTCTCTGATCACCTTGCTTTCTCGCCATTGTCTAAACCCTTTTAGTCTAGCAATAGATATATTCAGATTCAATTTATTCCAAAATATGATAAAACAATAAAAGAAACAAAAAAAAATGTAAAAAAATGTAACAAAAATTACCTTCATCCTATTTCTTTGTAAAAACAAATAACCTTTCATTTAAATAACTATATACATCCAACAAAAAAAAAATAATAATGCTATTCTTACAATTTTTCAAATTTGGGAACTATATCACAGAAACAGAATAAAAAATTGATATTTATAAAACAACAAAAAAAGTACTTTTTTCACAATTCTTCAAATTTGGAAGCTACTCTACAGAAACAAGAATTTGATATTTATAAAAAAGTAAATTGCCTGAAAGTAGGTATATTCAAATTCAGTCAATTAGAAAACAAGATAAAATAATGAAAAATAATATAAGGCAAAAAAGTACACTTGAAAATTGAGCCTAATCCTCCACTTGGAAATAGCATGCGATAAACCCTGGAATCACATAATTGGTTTAATGGAGAAATATTTTTGCAGCTATCAGCAACAGGATAAATGCAGATGTCTCAATTAGCAGATGGTTTGCCATTATCTCCAACAAATATTGCTGCAGTTTCCACTTTTGTGATAGGTTCATCATATTTATGTATATCTAAATTTCTAGACTGCATGAAAACCATCCTGATATTTGTAGAAGAGTTTTCTTCAATTATACAATGCATCTGCAGGTAACTATCAATGAATGGATTGACTGCTCTCAACGTAGAATCCAACCTCTCCATCACAGAGAGCAAACATTCTTCATTTCTCTCCTTGCATTTTCAGTTTTTTCACTAGTATAAAACACATATAACTGACCCTAACCTGGTTAGTTATGACCACTGTAAAAAAAAACAATGTGGTATTTTGATCATGAACAGGATCCTGTTCCAGGAGAAGGTTTATTTTGAGCTCCCATGGAATCAAAAGCTAAAGTAAAATGCTTCCGATAGTTTCTTCCTTTTTCAATCACTGATCAGCTAATCTTTCAATACTTTTGGTGGATTCAACAGATGATCCATTTTTTTTTAATTATGACATTTCATGAATTTGTCACTTGAATTTACATCTTTTTCCTAATACCTTGCTTGGCAAAAAGAACAGAGTCCTGACATAGTCCCATAACTATGCCCCTGTAGTTTGGAAACTTTGCTCTGAGCAAATAAATGCTTAACCCTATTTTATTCATCTTCTTAAGAATGAATGGATTATCCTTTGAATGATACTTGAATATTTTCATTCAATCTGCCTTCTCTTTTGTGACGATTTCATTTTGAAATTGCTATGGCACAACTTAAATTTTCAAACTGATTCAAGAATAGAGTTTACTTAAAATCTCATCAAACCACATGTTGATGTTCTCTGGAGAGGTCAAAGTGCTGTCAAATGGGAATTAAGAAATTCGGGCTGATTTTGTGTCCACATAAGTGTGTTACATAAATATAAATTCCATTATTGTGCAAAGCTTAAATGTTGTTTATTAATTAAAATATTTACAAAATTTACCTAATAATTCAGCCATAATGTAAAGAGCTTGTCCCATTAGGAAAAGATTATCAGCATCTCCTTCTTCACTCGGAATTCTTTTTTGAGATCCTGGTTCTCTTCTTTCGGCATCGATGCATAAAGTTGGAACGAAGAAATACTTGGGTACAACTGCATCTTAAAAAGAAAAACAGCTCATTTTATTTCTATGATTTTTAAACATTAATGTTATAAAATATCATTTATATGCTTTTCTATATTATTTTAAAATAAAATACAATACTAAGAATTGTTTTGAAAAATCTTTGCTACAATAATCCTGCTTCATTCTCCACAGAGATTAACTGCTGAATTAAAAATTCATTTCTATAAATTCTATACATTAATTTTTTTTTTTAAAAAAAAGCTCCTCCTAGTTATTTGATAAAGTTAATTCAATTACTCATTTTTTTTTATTTCTTGCTATTGTTAAATGGACAAAGCAAATATAAAATATTTTCCATTTTTTTTCAATTGACATTTCATGCATAAAAATGAATAAGAGTAAGCAATCTCGTAGACAATAAAATTTGCTTTTATTAAAAAAAAAAACATTATTTTTTATATTATTAAAATTTATAGAAAAAATAATCACGATTATTCTTTCACCACATTCATAAATATTATTACTGAATTCAATATTTGTCATAGAAAAAATAAGGAAAAAATAATAAAAATTATAAATGGAATTTATGATAACAAATTTGAAGTTATCATGCAAGAACATTACTTTTTAAGTCATTATTTGTCTCAATTAATTTAAGTCATCAAGTAGTTTGAACCAGTTTGAAAAAGCAATACTGGTAAAAGCAGATCAGCCTTTTAAAAATACATCTTCTTTCAAAGAAGCATTCATACTATTAATGCAATACTGGTAAAATCAGTACAAAAATATACACAATTAAAAGATATTAATAAATATTATCATTTATCCCTAATCGAATTTGAGCTTCAATTATTTTGTTGGCTTCAATTATTCAAAAAACCCTGACAAAAAACATGTTCTTGCATGCTAATAGAGTGTTCATTTGAAATACAGAAAAAGGTTTCAATGTAATCTTGGAAAAGTATTTTTTACATTTAAGTTTGAGCATTCATTAAAATGAATTTCTCAAAGAATATATTTAAAATTTTATTCCTCTACAGTAAATTTCTTACTTCCATATCTGTCAACCTTCAGTCTTGGGTGTAGAAGATGTCGATATTTCTTTATTTGTTCATCATTACCTTTAAATATGCCTGGAAATTTTTCAAGATTAATAATCATACTTAGTTTTGTACTTGATAAAAAGCATTTAAGTTATAAAATGAAATATTAAAAAATTGTTAAGTATACAAAATAAAATAAATTATGGGAATGATTATTAAGTCATATCAAATTCTATTCATTTATATTAATTCAAATGATTATCATTAACAAGGAATGAAGACTAAATCTAATTTTTTATATCCTTATAAAGATGCATATGTGCATCTTTATAAGGAAAGCAAATAATAATTTCAAAGTGCAAAGAATTCAAAAGTTAAAAAAATGAATTGTCATTTCATTATGCAGTTATTAAAAATAAGTTAAAAAATAATCATTTAAAAAAATAGATTAGAGCAAGCCTTTCAAGATTCAAATATTACCAAATATATAAATATATTTTTTAGTTTTAAAATTAATTAATTCTTTGTACTTTCCCAACTATTTTTAACCATGCAAATAATGAGGCTTATCTGTGGCAAATAAAAACCAAGAAAAAGGATAAGGTGGCAGAAGGAAGAAACCCTATATAGTTTATTATAACTAAGTTCCCTAACAATTTTAATACATGGTGGGAAGTTTTCTTTTAAATGAATCATAACAATTTAGACAACAAATATTCAGATATTATTTACAGTAGAGAACACATTGTAATTATCTTTAAAATAAGAGATATTGAAGAACTGAAATTACAATATACGTACCATCTAATATCATGTATATAAAAAATAAAGGCCAATCACATTCAATGTTTTCAAACTCCTGTAAAAGTATATTACATATTACAACAATTTACCTTAGAAAAAATATAGGAAGAAATTGATAACTATATAATACTGTTGTAAAATTTAAAATTGAATACTTCATTCACTTTAAATGTATCATTTGTTATACAAAATTTGTTGAAAATTTTTTTTAACTTTAACAAAAATTTTTTTAAAAAAGTCTAAAATATATATTTCAATTTTTAAAACTGGAATTTTTTCTTTCTGCATCGTCTTAAAATATTAATGATGAAGAATAAAATTGATCAATAATAAAAATAAGTAAAAATCCTTATAATTAAAATGCCGAATAAACATGAAAGCTTTTATATGGGAAAAGTTAAGTTCATTACTGATTAACTTTAATTTTAAAGAACCTTTAAGCACCCCCTGAATTTAGTAGTTTTTTTTTATTGAATTCAAAGCCTTCTTTCTAATTATATTTTGTCATTGTTTCATCTTTTAAGATTTCAACATTAAATAAATGCATTATGAATGAGTGTAGCAAATATTAAGTAAACACGTTATGATTAAACCAGCAATTTTAAAAAATTCATGTGATATTTTTGAGCTAAATTTTATAACACTTTTTAATATTATATTTAAAAAGTGCTTTTAAATTATATGGAAAATACAAAAAAAACCCAACCTTTGTTTCTCCTTGCTCATAATATGGTCGTGTTATATCTTCAACTGCAGTACCATAACCATCTCTTAGAAACCGTTTGAATCCATAGGTCCCTTGAAGCTTACGGACTATTTTATCTTTGGTGCGATTATATAAATGTTCATCATGTGTGGCAAAGCAAGGAAAGCTGATTGTAGGAAGCAGGGCAGAATCTGTATTCTGAAAAAACATTTGCAACAAGGATTTTTTTTTAGTAAAAATATTAATTTTAATAACTAACCATTAATGGCTGGTATTGTGTACTTAAATAATGGAAAGAATATTATAATTGCAGTTGCATTTAGGTAATAAGTTCATTGTTTAGAATATAGTTTCTACTTTCTAAACTACAAACCAATATTGACATAAAAACTTTTAAATTAACATTTCAATTAATATAAATTAGTTAAATTTAACAATTTTTGTCTATATTAATTTTAAAATGAACAAGAAATTTCAAACTCTCCAAGAGAAAATTTTCTAAAATTTCCCTTCAAGTTTTTTCTAACTTTATTTCAATCCCCCCCCCCCCTACAATTCTAATAATTAATATAACACAGAGAAAAAAAATTTAAAAATCAAACATTAATAAATTAAAGATGTATACAATACAATTTTAAAAATTACTTAAATCCTTGCAATGCCAAGTAATTCACAAGTGCACATGCCAAAACATTTCACTGTAATTCACAGAAAGGACCTATTTCTTTTCCACGTTAATATGTTCCTTTCTTGAATTAATACTGAATTAGTTTGTATCAATCTTATGCATCAATGTAAATAACTGTGGTTTGATTAATGATTTAGTTCTAACATCAAAATTTCAGTTGATATTTCATCAATATGCAGCTTGCCATTCATCACTTTCTCACAATTGAAATAGCTTATTTCATTATGTTTATAACTTATTTCAGTATGTTTAGTTCAATGATGTACTGAATCATGGGTCAAGTGTTACAACTATTTGTCTATTTAAACTGGTGGTAATTGCATCATGTTTATGATCCCTGATACAATCTAATAAGTCAAAAGGCTTTTTTGAGTGTTTCAAATACCACCACAACTTTAACCTTTGTAATTGAAATTGTTAGAATTGTTTATTTTCAACTAAGATACAGTATATATCAAAGGTGCCATCACTAAATTATAAGTTAATCTTCCAATTCTAATACAACCATTGAAATCTGTATTATTACATTTCAGTATGTCATTTATTCCATTTGCATGGCAAATAATTGTAAAATTACTGATACCAACAATATAGTAGATTCTCTCTCTCTTTATTCTCAAAATATCCTCTACCAATGAATTCTAGATGTCTGGATAGATATTTCATATAATCTATATCAACCCTTTCTACCAAAATAAAATATCAAGGCACCAGGCTACCAAAATAATATATCCATTTGATAACATGCTAAAACCTGTTTTTTTTATGTCATCCTGTTTTGATAATTTCGATTCTCTCAGCACAGGAGTTACTGAATATTGTTCTTTAAATCCAAGCTGTAAAAGGATTCTTTTAGCATATGCTTTTTGACTGATTTTGTCAGCACTCTGTCTACCAACATCAAACTCAGGATGCCATAAACACATTCAGCTGTTTAAGTGTTCATTTTTCACAACAATAAGTGTAGAAACTTTTGATCGTTTATTCAGAAAAGTCAGTTTTTGTTGACCATAAGTTTGTTTTCCTACATCTACTTGACTCTCTTTCAGTATGTACTTCTTATATATTTATTCATCCTTTGGATCATAGAGATACTTTCTGATAAAAATGATTTCCCTTCAATTAATTCTTCACTTCTTTGACTTGAACCTCCTCTTGATTATTAAAACCGTCCTTTGTGTATTTTATATCTATTTGTTCACTCTTGCCACATCTTTCCTTTTTATTATACATCTGTCAATATGATCCTTAATTTTATTGAACTGATGACCATGATCATAACTTTTATTGAAATGACTGAAAGAGTTGAAATGCTATAAACTCTTTCAGTCCTTAATCCATTATATTTCACCCAACTTCTGCCAATCCCAACTTCTGCCAATTTCAGATTGCTTCCAAATTCTGACACCAATGTTAAATTATCAAAATTCTGCCCAGTAAGCGTACAGAATAAAGAATCCAACAGACACAATAATGAATTTCATGAAACCTGAATGAGTAGTAACAAAACACAAATGAGGCTAACAAGAAGCAGCATTTGCAAAGAACAGTAGCATATAAGCAAGATGGGATTTTGTTCAACTACTCATGTCTTCTAACTGACTCAGTGGATTGCCTACTCGCTTGATTTGAACTCACCTGACTATCTTTCTCTCCCTCAAATTTTCATAAGCCTAATAACAGGGCCTCAAACACCCTAGAAAGATATCGAATCTTCATTCACAATCGATATATTGCACAATTTTAAAGAGTAAATAAGTAATAGCAGTTTCGGGAACTACAATTTTTTTAGTGAAAATTGTCACCAAGGCGCTACAATATTGCTAAGGCTTGGAGAAAGGTTCATTGTCCATCATCCATTTCAAGTACATTAGAGCCATTGGTAAAATTGTCTTTTTTACTTAATTATTATCAATTGTAATTCTTTAAATTTAAATAATAGCAGATTCTATTTATTCTAGATTTTTTATGCCTACAATAAAATTGACAAAATAAGACAATCAAAGAAAATTAATATTCAATGCATAAAGCAACTAACTTTTGAACTAGATTCTCTTGGTAATAAAGTTTCAAATATACTTCTATTTCTGCTATGGGCATCAATATCTACATATACAACAGACCAAGAGGCACCTTTATCTCCAAAGAGATTGCAGCCATTAATTGCTTCCAAAGCAGATTTAGCCATGCCAATAGAACTAAAAAATATTTTTAAAATACAAAATCACAAAAATTATGAAAAAGAGAACACATTAAAAGTATAAATATTGTTATACATAATAACTAATCAATATAATAGAAGAAAATTATTAATTTGATGCAGATTCAGTCTTGAACTCAACATATTACAAATGAGTAACACATAAATTTAAATGTTCTACATTATTTAATCAATATTAAATAATAACATCTTTGAAGCTTCATTTATAAAAGACAAAATAATAATAAATTAAACTTACAATAATTAAAAGTTGTATAAAATACATTTAGTGACAGGATTTTAATTGACTGCTAAAAGAAAAGAAGGAAGATTACACTTTTTTCCTGATTCAAGTAGCTTGATAATTTCCTCATGGGAAAAAAAACAGTCATATTCCAATACAAAAATACCCACTTAAAAGATAAAAATTTTAGTAAAACAGCAAATCTGATTAAGGAAAATAATATAACAAGCAAAAAACAAACAATGAAATTAAAATGTATAATCTTTACAGAAATAAATCCAAAAATTAATAATTTCATTTCAACTTTTTAAAAAATTATGTAAAAAATAACTAATTAAATATATCATTATAGCCTAAAAAATATTTACCTTTTGATTTAAATTACAGAATAATTAAATACATTTTTCACAAAGCTGCAAAGAATTTTGCAAAAGCAGGAGGGAAAAAAGTAAGGTTAGACAATAAGAAATAACTATTCATTAATTAATTGTACACAATAAGATGGTTATTGAATATCAAACAAATAAATAAATTTCTGAAATAAAAAAAACTATGTTTTTTAAACACTGGTTGAAAAACAATACATGAAATTCACTATGTAGTTCATAGCCTCCAAAATCAGAAAATGTAGCATACCTAGCATGAATTTCCGGGGTGTTGTCATTGTATTTGCTTCCTCTTTCCCACATTCCAAAGTCTGGGGTTCGATAAGCTCTCTCAACATAATAGACAAGATTTTGAACAAAATTCACTTCATCCATAGTATAAATAATCTGGAAAATTATTTCACAAATTAAATCAAGAAGGAAGACATAAAATTTATTTAGATCACTATTTCTTGACTTGTCTGCAATCCTATTTCAGCAACTAAAATTTGCTACAATCTCCTGTGTACAGTCTTAGGGTTAATTTTAAATAATAAAGTTAATTTTTTAAAGTACTAAAAAATTCAGAATACTACACAGCTTTTAAGAAAAAAATGGAAGAAAATCTGATTTTAAGGAAAGTTAGTCTCTTAAAGGAGAAATAATAAACAAAACTCCACAAATTTAAACATCTTTCATTTCTTAAAATATTATTTTGAATTAGAAATGTTTAAATTAATGTTGAAGTTATTTTTAAAAATTAGCAATTTGCCTCTAAGTACGATATATTGACTTAGAAGGATACAGAGAAAACTGAGACTGGAAATAAAGAATTAATAATAATAATAATAAAGAATTCAAATTCATTTCTTTCAAAGCTTACAAAATGTTTCAAATCAAGATGATGTTTTTTTCTAATTTTGTTAACTAATGTTATAGAAAAATATACATACAATACTGTTTTAACAAAACAATATTCAATAAAAGTAATTTAAAATACAAATATATTAGAAATTTTTGGCAAACTTTTATGAAATACTGTCACGACTTTTATAAACATCTGGTAACATTCAGCAATTAATTTCATATTATTGCCTGAAAATAAACATTTATGTATTTAATTTTTAAGCTCTTTTTCAACTGTGAAAAGTCACATAATTTCTAATTTTAAAATCAGTAAAAATTATAAAAGTGAAAACATTTTTTTTTCTATGATAGACAGTAAATAATTGTGATCTTCTCTTTTGATAACAGTTCATTTAGAATGAAATTATAAATTTCATAATTTATTTTCTATAAAAGAACAAATTCCATTCCTTAGATTTTGCTGATAAAAAAGATATGAAATTCTGAAAAGATTTAACCCACATTTTAACAGCTTAATTAATTAACAGCCTGTTTTGAAACAGTACAAAAATATTTTGAATGAATACTTTAAATCTATAATCTTTTTAATGAACTTTTAATTTCAATTATATTGCAAAAAGTTAAAAATAATTAGCAAAAGGACAAATGTAGAAAGAATATGCATTAAAAATTGTTTCTATTTTGAAATGATTGTTGCAATAATAATTTATATGCTGAAGAAGGCTTTAAAAGACAACCATTTATAAAAATTCAAACTTGAATGGTTTCAAATATCCAAAGAAAGAAAAGGATTCAATACAGATGAATCATCTAGTGAACCAAGCACTTAATTTAACCATCAACAAGTTGATCAGATCAGAAAGCCATTGTTTGATTATTGCAATTTAACAGTAACATTTTTTGAAAAACTATTTTCCCATCAAAAATAACAAATAATGGTAATTTCATGAAAGATTGTGAGTTCTGCAAAAAGATAGTGTGCCTTTGCTATGTGCCATTTTTCTTGAAATTTGAATTAAAAAACAAAACAAATAATTGTCACATGCTCCATACTTAATAACAATGTAATCAAAAGAATTTTTCTTACTTTTATAGTTAAAACTGCCTATTTATTTTTAATTAAGGCTGAGCAAGAAGAGTCAGTATAAATCAAAACTCTAAAGCATATTGATGCAGCATGAGAAAGTTTACTATAAAATTGGAAAGATTCCATGAAGAGAGTACAAGGAAATTTTAATTTAGATTTGTCTTCTGTTATCTCAATTTAGATATGGATTTGGATATCCTATTTATTGCAATTATGTATTTTTAAGAGCTCATACATCTTTATCTAACTGTATATTATAAATTTTTCTCTAACTTTTATGTGTTTAACTTTTAAGTTCTTTTTCAACTGTGAAAAGTTACATAATTTCTAATTTTGAAATTAGTAAAAATTATAAAACTGAAAGCTTTTTTTTCTGTGATAGACAGTAAATAATTTAATATTGTCTTTTCTCTTTTGATAATAGTCCATTTAGCATGGAATTCTAAATTTTATAATTCACTTTCTACAAAAGAACAAATTCCATTTCTTAGATTAAGCTAATAAAAAAGATAAGAAATTATGAAAAGCTTTAACCTACTTTTTAACAACCTATACTATTTGAGACAGAACAAAAATATTTTGAATGCATACTTTAATTGATAAAAAGAATAAATATGACAAGTTCTTTCCAAAATTTTAAATCAAATGTCATGGCTTGATTTAACCAACAAGGAATGAAACAAAAATAATTTTTAAAAAATAGCAGGAAACTTCAGCCAAATGAACTTAGATTACACAGATATATGCACATAAAAATAAAGAATAACATACCTGCAAACCAGACATTATCATTTGTACTAAAAATAACAGGTAAAGGGAAACAACATCAAGCTAAAATAAAAGAAACATAATAAGAAATGACATTCATAGGTAAACATGTCAAATTAGTCTCAATCTTGAAAAACATACTTGCAAATGCCCATAATCATCAAATTCAGGATTTCCTTCAAGTGGCTGTCCAGTTTCCAAGTGAAATCTACTGTGCAAAGCATGCTCAGGACACTGATTCATTTTATATTTTTCTAGCTGGAAAGGGATGCAAAATGCTCTTAAATGTCAAAAATCAAATTAGCATCAAAAAACATTTGGTAGCATTTCAGTAAATAATCTATTGATAATAATTCATTGAATATTGTCATTCTAAATTTCAGACAAGTACATTTTAACATTTGAATAAGAACAGAATCTGAAGCATATTATTAATTATTAAAAATATACTATATGTGTGTGTGGCTTAGTATCGAAAATCAAGCTGACTATAATCCATTGCGTTACAGACTATTTACAATGGAATCATGAGTTGTAAAATATGGAAGTGTTAGAATTTTCAATATGTTTATGTGAAAGCTGGTGAACATTAAAATGTAATTTTGGGATTGGTTTCTTATAGCTCGCTTACCAAAATCATAGCATATTATTTCAAGATTATTCAAGAAAAACAGCAGTTATGGTAAAGGAGTAAAAAAATACTTTAAATCTAATTAGGTTTTATTTAAAGGCAAACATTTAATGTTCATATACAAAACAAGAAAAATCTAGATTTTTTGTTTCATAAGCTATTAATGAAAGAAAAAGAAAAATTAATATTCCACTTCATCAACATTATTTAATACTAGCCGCCTTTGGCGACCAGTCGGTTCGCCAGTATTCATGCTCACTAATATTTTATGTAGCTGTGTCTCATAACAGGTTTTTCAACAAAATTTTTTAAAACCAAACAAATTTTGATAATCATATAATTCATTTATAGTATTATTTATTATTATTTTCTTCAGATGATCTGTTCACTGTACTACTCATCTTTCTCTTTCTATCCGAACAATGATTGTCCCCAAATTGATATTTTACTTAAATGGTGGAGGGAAAGGTCTAAAATTCTGTATTTATAGAATAAGGAGATTCTAATTTTCATAAATGTAAACACAATAAACAAATAAAGACACAATTGGTTTCAAGAGATGCGAAAGTTTAAAAACAGCTTGGAAAATGCCGCGCACAAAGGAAATAATGGTGACACACACACACCCTTCATTTCTTTTCTTTTTTCTCTCCTTTTTTTTTTCTTCGCTACTTTTCTTTTTACAAACCTTTTTTTCACTTTTTTTTTTCTTCTTCCCTGCCCAGATTTTATTTCCAGCTGGCATAGATTAAATATTCATACAGACTAATAATAAAAGCAGCTATTTTCTTTCTTTTTTAAACATCCCATTATCTATGAATGAAAACCAACTGGCTTCACATATTTCTTTCTAAACAAATCATAATTTATTACTTCCTGTTATCTAACTCAGTTGGTGTGGGGAAAGGAAATGAAGATTTTTGGCAGGAAAGTAAGAAAAGTGTCATTTTAACTATTTTCCTCTCAGTTTTTTAATTTTTTTCTCCATAAGAACCATCCTCGTGTATTAAGGAAAATATTTTTAAAAAAATTAGCTGAATTGGTCAAGCCGTTCTCCAGTTTTGCACTTAGTAACGCATTTCGAGTTGCATTTTTATTAATATAGATTTACAAATATTATAAAGAAAAGAATTTCAAGTTGAATATAATATATAAAATTAGCTATCTTTTGCAACCACATGGTTTGCTGGACACAAAATGACATTAAAAAATTTTAATAACATTTTTTTAATGTGGCTAAATTTTTTAAATTTTATATTTAGATAAATTATGTAACTTATAGCATTTTACAAGCTTGACACCAATTCACCTAATCATTTCCCTTTATCTAAAATTTGAGTATTAAACTGAAATGACAAATGAACAAACATATAAACTTGAAATAATTTGAGAAAATTACATTAAGAATATTTATTTACTGGTAAAAAATAAAGTTTAAAAAATTGCCTTTAGAACAGTATAATGAGAAAGCAAAATTTCAAGTTTGAAGAATAATATGTATTCATTAAATTATATTAAAAACAAAAATAATTCTACAATATATTTTTTTTAAAAATTCGCAATGTTTACTTTTCAAATAAAACTTCATTGATAATTTTCACAAATCTCACTTTTAAACAATTCCTTTTTAAAGAATGAAAAAATAAACAAACTTTTATACTTTAATAACAATAGAAGAAAAATTCAAGATAAGTAATAACATCAAAAATTATTTGAATTTCAGTAGAACAATGAAAGCACTATTATAAAATAAAATTGCAAACAGACAGGGTATAAAAAAGTAATTTAACTCATTTATATTTCTTAATAAAAAATTATTAAATTTTAGTATTTTCTAAAAAAGTTTTCTAATTATTATGCATTATATTATATATATATATATATATATATATATATATATAATTTCATTGAAATTCAAGAAAAAAAATGTATACTGTAAATAAACTACAATGAAATTAAAAAAAAAATTATAGGATTAATCTAAAAAAATTGTTATATTTTTAAAAATTAAGAAATAATGAAAAAAATAAAGTCAAAATTTTACTTAATTTTTACAATATAATTACAATTTTGATTATTATTTTTTAATTCTGAATTTCAACCCACTGTACTATACTGAAATGAAATTTTGTAGCTCAATATTCAGCTGTCTTCTACAAAATAGTGATATGTATTTTCCTTTTAGTTAATATTATAAAGGTTAAAAAACAGACATTTATCCTTCAATAATTACCTTTTCTTCAGCCTGTCGCATCCAACAAAACAGTATGCCTCTCATGCATTTGACAGCACTTTGTCCAAGTTCATATGCTTTTCCTCTATCATCATCAATTCTCCTATAAATAAAAATACAAGTCATTCGTCAATAAAACTCGTAGTAATTTCTAAACTTGTCATGTTGGAGTACTAATCAAATTGCATTCAATCATCAAAATATGTTATTTAAAAAAATTAAGATAGAATAAGAATTTTAGGTAACATGATTAATTTTTGACACTTTAATATGTAGAAATGGAGTTCTATTTGGAAATGTGCTAAAAATTTGCAAATAGAATTATTCTTAATTATATGTTAATTTATATTATAACACAAATTCACATTGAATGGAGTTGAGAAATAGTAAAAAATTGGGAGTAAAAGTACTTATATTTTAATTTTTCTTTTATAACTTAACTATTATTTTTTTTTTGTTATTAATACTTTTGTTATGTTTCTTTTTGAGAGTATTAATTTCTTTGATGACATGTACAAAGTTTATTTGGGTGGCCGTGTCTTTAAATGTTTTTATTGTAGTGTTGTCTTTACATGTTTTTGTTGTAGTCTTGTCTTCAAATGTTTTTATTGTAATTTTTACGGGATCACATTTTTCTCACTGTTATTTTTATTCATTTTAAATCATATTTCGTTTAATTCAATATCAATACTTTCTTTCCTGTCCTCTATAAATTCATATATTAAATTAGATAGACAGAACAGATGCATGGAATAATGAAATACTTCATTTGCTTTGTCTTAATTTCATATACTATTAATGGAAAAACAGACAAAAAAATTAAACTTAGCGAAAATAGTATCTATTAAACATTACACAGCAAGAAAAAAATTCACATCTTACTTGTAAGCCTGATATAAACTCCAAATTGAAACTGCACAATATATGCTATCCCTTATACTAGCAATCTCTTTCTCTTCAGTCATCTGGGGAAATAACCCAGTAGTAGAGCTCTGGTGGTTCAGAATTTGCCGTTTAACTAAAAAAATAAATATTTAAATGAATTAAACTTTGTTTCAATGCAATTATGTTATACACAGAATTAACAAAAAAAAATTTGTATTATGCATAATGCATCCCAGTTTTTGGTCAAAAGGGTCTTTTCTGATTTGAATGGATGAAGATAAAGAAAAAAATAATGAAAGAGGAATATTAAGTAAATCATAAATTAGATCATAAAATTTACAGTTTCCTAATTTTGTATCTTCAATTTGATAATTATTTTAACTAATGGTACTGAAGCTATTTAAAAGATTACTATCACCATTTTAAACCATGTATTTAAAAAATATATTATTTTAAAATGATAATTATTTTTTCAATTAATATATAGATTATATTAATCTATATAGATATATAGATTAATATATAGATTTTCTACCATAAGATAAGCCAGTCTTATAAAAAGAAAAAATATAATCATACAAAAAAAAATACTATAAACTGCACAAAATTACTATAGATTGAAAATTCTTGTTATTAGTATCTGTACAGTTAAAAAGTGAATCACTGTCCAAAGCCAATGGTTTTGAATACAATTCTAATGTATTGATACTAAAACCTTATGTCAGTTATTCAAATGAGGATGATTAGAAATAATTGAGAAAAAGCTCTACTTTTAAAAATTATATGAACAATTTTATTATACCTAAAGCACATAGAAAGCAGAGCATAAAGGCGGATAATTTATAATGGAAAGATAAAAATAGTAGATCAGTTTAATTATATTAACATCCAGCTTTAAAGTAAAACTATAACTATTTTGGAAGAGAATTCATAATTTTGAATTACAATCAGATAAGGATAATACATGAGCTAGCACCCCCTCCCCTCCTTCACCAAACTGCTACACCATACCAGTAAGCAGGCATTTAGCGCCAGCGTATTTAACATACACCAGACCTGCTTACACGGTGATGCTTCAGTGGAAGATGAAAAGAGCATCATTCTTGAACATAATAAAAGATATTCAGTGATTTTATCAAAATATCTTGAATAATTGTTATGTAAGCTTTAAATGAGACATCAAAGAATACATGGAATTAAATTCCCCAATTTCCAGAACAATCTAAACAATTGCTCAGCATCATTATTTTCTTAAATTTAACAATCTCATCACATTATTTAAACCATTATTCTTCTAAGTCCTTTGGTAAATTAAAGCAAAATCTATTGGCCCTTGTACCAGAAAAAAATTAATCTTTTCTCCTATATTTTCTGCAATAAAAATTAATTTGCATGACAAATAGCACAATAAAATTAGCCAAAGCAAAAATGCTTGCTATCATTTGTTACTGCACAATATTTAAAAACAATTTAGATATATTTTCAATTTTACAGATGAAACCTTTTGATCAAAACTCTAATTTGAAACAAAAAATTTCAAAATGCTAATTATTTCTCTTAACTTATAAACACATTTTTTTTTTTTCAAGTTAAAACAATCATATTTCTTATATACAATTTCCAAAGAAAATTCAAATGCTGCTCCCATCTTATTAATATTGATATAAAAAACACTCTGTGGGGACTGTTAAACGAGAAATAAACTATTCATTTTTATTTCTTCCATATTCTTCAATAACTTTTTTTATAAATTGATCTCTTAATTACTTTTGATATTTATTCTTAATCCACATATATTTGACCCCATACCTATTTGAATATTCATAGAAAAAGAGAAGAAGTCTGTTGATACTCCAAGATCTGAGCTACATTCCTATTCTCATATAAATTATATTTTCTTTTCTTTTTTAAAAAAACAAAGATTCCTTGATTATTCCTCAAAAAAAAAAATCTGAATCACTTAAAAAAAACAGATTTATAACTGTTAAAAGTAAACCTAGTTTTTATATTATATCTCACATTTTGAAATATTAATTTTTAATTTATAACTAAGAATTTATTGTTATTGAATTCACACCAAAAAAATGTGTGTAAATTCATTTATAGTTCAATAGGTTAAAAAAAAAGAAGAAAAAAAGGTACCTTGTCCATAATAGGCATCCAGCTGCTTGACAGTATCAGCATAATTGGCAATTTTCACTTGTTCCACATCATATTCAGTAAGACTTGCAAGTCTGCTTCGATACTGGATAACAGCGGGAGTAGAATTTTCACGAAAGCTTCGATTAGGGCCTTCAAGTAGACTCTGAAAAATGATATAATTGTTTTCTCAATACTAATAACAACAATAATAATTAAACACAAACAATAATCTTTCGCAAAAATAGAAAAACTGTCATTAGTTTCCGAATCGGATCGTATTTACATCCTTATTTGATAGTAACAGGAAAATGCAAAAAAAAATTTCCATTATTCGATAATCTTAGATACTTAAAATAAATAAATTAATTTTAAACACACTACTATTCCCAGTTGTTTTATCTTACCACTCGCCTTTCAACTTTACTTATGCGTCTTATAGTATCCATGTATCCGATATTTTATACGCTAATATGAGGTAATTAATTTACAAAAGCAATGTGTACCTAAACGAATACTTTAATTGTACTAAATACATCAAATAATCTATTTCTTAATTAAAAAATATTCTTAAGAAAAAAGAATGCGCAAACTAAAACCTAAACAAATACGTAACTACATGAAGATTTCAAGGCCATGTTTATTTATAATAAAAACGATAAGACCTTGTGATTTTAGCTGCAGCATCTCAAATGTTATCTAAGATAAGATAATCAAAATACTAGAATTTTAACTATCTAACCTGTTCTCCCTTCATTGCAATTACGTGACTTTAAAATTATGGAGCAACTATCAATCTCATATTAAATTTAAGGTGACCGCTAAGTTCATTTACCAACTCGGTTTCAGTATTTCATTTTCGATTTAAATTAATCGTTCAGTTGCAAATACAGAGGAATCTTGAAATGTAAAATTTAATTACGGATTCTAAAAGTTAAGAAAAAATTTTTAAAATTTAAAAAATACTCAAAATTATCGAAAGCAAAATCCGGTACAAAATTAAATTTCAGAGAAAAGTAGTAAGTTATTATCCAACTCACCTCGATGTATGGTGATGGTTTATAAAAATATCTCAGTGCTCTTGTCTTTAAATTTTATAAAACATAAAAATTTGAGCTTATTTTTTTTTAAAATTTAAGTTGTTAAATTTCAATATATTTTTTTCTTTATACGAAATTTAAACCAGATATTCTAAGCGAAAAGTGAGTTTGGAGAAAGCTTCTTTTTTCCGCAGAAACCGAAACTTTAGACTAATATGCTTTGAAAGTTCATTTTTAAAATTTTGCAATATCAGTTAATTAAAGAATTATTCTAATTTATTTTTCAAATAATGCTAATTAATATTTTGAAAAATAAATAGTTTTTCTCCTTTTTTAGAGAGGGGAAATGAAACAATATAACATAAGAATATAATTAGAAAATATAAATGCACATCGAAAAATAGCTCACTTTTTGAAAGTATTAATACTTTGTGAACTTCCACTTTTATACTTTAGACTGTCGTTTTCCTTTGGCTGCTAATATATTTAATGCTGTATCACTAATGTTTTCAACTGCGATTAATTCTTAAAAATAAAAAACCATGCAGACTGTATGAATTGCTTTGAAAGAAACGTGCACATTCATACCTTTTAAAGATTGATTAGCTGAAGAGAATTATGTTCCCTCCTATATACTTCTCCTTTACTAGCATATCTTTCTTACAGTGGTTCCCCGGGAGAAACAACTCAGTTTATTATAACCTAGAGATGCATAATCCACCTCTTTTGGAGTAACAAATAATTTTAGTATAGTTATTTTAAAATATTTGTTCCAAATATCTGTTATTTCAATAACATTATTAATTAAAAATTATTATTAATTTTAAAATTTATTAATTATAATTAATATTTAATTTACTAATGTAAGAAACATGTAGTCGATTAATTTATCTGTTTCAGCTTATTTTTACAATTCTTTTTCAATACTATTAGTTTAATTTATTTATTGGAGTAAAGAATTTTCTGAAAAAGAATTTTAAATTTTCGCTTTATTTATAAATTATACCAATAGATGGCGCCAGCGAAGTTAATAAACTTGAATGCCCATTAGGGACTCATGAGTGGCCGTCCACAGACGGCAACGACTCACACAAGTAATGACAATGATTGTCATTAGAGATGCATAATCCACTTTTTTTTGAATAACAAATAATTTTGCTATTGCTATTTTTAAATATTTGTTCCAAATATCTGTTATTTCAATCATATTATTAATTAAAAATTTTTAATTGTTATTAAATTTAAAATTTATTAATAATATTTAATACTTTATTTACTGATGTAAGAAATAAGTGATCGAATTAATTAATCTATTTTTAACTTATTTTTTAAATTCTTTTTCAATAATATTTATTTAATTTATTTATTAGATTAAAGAATTTTCTGAAAAAGTTAAATTAAAAATAAATGTCCTTTCTTTAAATTTTTTATTTCTAAATTCTACCAATAGATGGCGCCAGTGAAGTGAATAAACGGATGACCTTTGTTGGGGTCACGTATGACCATCCAGAGACGGTACGACTCATGTCACAGCAATAAAAATGACCTTCATTGGATAGCAGATTGTCAAGTGCGAATATTGGAAAGTCAAGGTCGCTACAATTGAGGGGAGGGGTGACTAATCATTTTACAGTGAAATTATCGGAAAGTGAGAAGTCACTGCTCCGATAGATTTCAGTGATAAGCAATTCAGTGTTACGATTATTCCTAGAATAACCAGTCCGGTCACTTTTCAACCCATTCACAGATTTCTCCTTTTATCTTTATTCCCGTTAAGGAGACGAAACCGTGAGGACACAAGAGGAGAATGCTTTGTGTTTCTAGGATTTCCTTTCCTCCCCCTGTAGGGTCGGGGATCACCCGATACCCTTCTTTTCTTTCAGAGCTGTCGGCTCAAGCCGTTTTAAGATAGCATATTGTTAATACGGGGAGTTGTAACAATTTGCGATCTTAGGTTGAAAGGAATCAGCTATTTTTATTTCTCTTACACAACACATTTGCTTATAGCCAACTTAAAGCTTTTACATTAATATCGTGAATAAATTGAAATCTACTGACTCCTTCATTGTCTTCTTGGCCCGTTCATTAAAAAATAAAACTATCGTGTATTAATTTTTAAGAATCATGAATGCATTTTATTATTATTTAATACATTTTTCAGTATTTCAAAGTAAAATTATCATTACTGAGATATCAACACAATATTGCGATTTATTTTACTTAAATTTCAAATTTCAGTTTTCGATAATTCTATTTTATTTTTTACTGTTTTTGACAACGAAGCATTGTCTAGAGTTTATCATGAGGTTTCATGGTGAATTAACAAGAGAATAATTAATTGTGTATTAAAATGTTTTAAGTTGGTTATTTTTTACGCATTATACAATAAAGAGATCTTATATTCATTTTTGTTACACATATTTTGGAAAAAAAAAAAGCTTTCGTGTAAATATTTCTCATACAAAATGCATAGCTTTATGGATGTGATTTCAAAAATCGTTGTAAAAGAAATCATTCCTTTATTGTATAGAATTAGAAATAATCATTAGTGAATGGATTATTCAAAGCATAACTATCATTCCTTTTAATATTATATTCATGCACATTCGTTTTATATTTATATTCATTTTTATCGGGTTTTTGAATTCTGAAAAAAATATGTAAACTTTTTTTTCTAAAATGCATGTTTTAAATATAATTTTAAAGAATGGATGACGTAATATATTTATCCATTGCTCTGAAAGAAGATTCTTTTATAATTAAATTTCTCCATTTCCTTCATTGTTTAATATTTGCTACATTGTTGACAACTTTTAAGTGTGACAAATTTGGTAAAGATATTGTTTTCCCCTTCTGGACAATAGATAAAAATTAATTCCAGCCACCTGGAAACAGCGACACTGTTGCTTATCGCGTCGTATTTTCGCTTTGTCAGAATATATCTTTTTTTTCTTTTCTTTAAAATTACCTTATAATTTCAAAACGTAGTAATTCTTTGTAGGAATTGGAAATCGTTTTTCAATTGTTATGCATAACACTGCATAAAACTTGCTTAAAAAATATATTTATAATTTTTACTTTGATGAGGTTATAGCTGTTATAAATTAAACGTGTCCGATCTTTTGAACTTTTTGAAAAAAATTTAAACTTATTAAAGCATTTTTTACTTCATATAATTGTAAAATTATTTCTCAAAATTAGGAAGAAAAATGTATTTCCTGAAACAAAACAAAAAATGTATATATTTGCATAATTTTTTTGGGGGGGTATTTATTTCTTGTTCTACTTGTGTTTGTGTATTTTTAAGAATTACTAAAACTGGTTTGATTTCATAGTATCGAAAAAATAGTATTGTTAAAATATTTTATAACCCTTAATGAATTAAAATCTTAATTTTTTACTCTGCCATTAAAATATCACATGTCTTCATAGTAAAAAGTTGTGAATACTAAGTTTGCTTCTCGTAACCTCCAGAAAAATAAGGTTTTTACTAAATTAAATTTTTTTAAAGTTTTTTTTTTATTAATAGTCTTATTATACTACACTATTCTGAAAGTTTACCGTAGAAGGGCTTGGACGTTTAACATTTTTACAATTTTTCTATGGGTTAAATTTCCTAATGCATTGTCATAAGTGAATGCATATATTCTTTTGTGTTCATAAAAATAAAGAAGAAAATAATTTGATTTTACAATAAAATAATAACTAAGTTAGACTTATAAGATGTAGAACTGTATTAAAATTCAAATTATAACAAATGGCATTATACAATAAGCGACAAGTTTAATAATCAGTATCATTGCCTGGAATAAAATTTTAAATCAGTTAAAAAAATCCCTAGTGTCCATCCAAATGTCATTTGAAACGATTTTCAGAATATTTTATGAATTTTCTTTTTTTGCATCAAATCGCATAGTCTCCAGCGACTTCGTATTTTAATTCCATTTATTTTTTTTAACATTAAGTCAGATAAATTTTGTTTTGAGAACATTTTGAATTAAAATTTTCATTAACCACACTGAAGATTAATGAATCAAATATATTCTCCAGCGGTTTAAAAAGGAGATTCTTAAAAATTATCAATTTCAAATTTAGTAAATAATAAAATAAAATTAGTCTCATGACAATTTTTTTTTTAAAATTTAAAACTACAGCTTTTAAAGATGCAATAAGCCGAAAACAAAATAGAACTGGAAATATCAGAAAGAGTCATAGAGAAAAACCTATTCGAATCTCCGCATGTGCTCGGTAATTGCCTATTTAAAAGAAATATATTGATCCTTTTCTTTTGATAGTTTTTCCCGGAAATGGAGTCGTAAAAGGAGGACAAATACGAAGTAAACCCACGAAGAGGGCAAATGAAAGACAGACCTCCCAAGCACAAAACATTTGCTAATTTTCAATAAACCTTTTACCCACGCACCAATTTTAATCAATAGGAATTTTGAACATTGCTTTGTTTCATATTTAACACACTTTGAAAAACAAATGGAAAAGCATCTGAATGAATGTTGTTGTTGTTGTTCTCGTGTTCATGAATCTGCAGTGACATCAAATTATACCGAAAGTCCTGATCACAGCCGCTGCGAGCAGCGGTGCAGCAGGACTGTACAGAATCTCCCGTAAAGCGCTTCTCATCGGAACCATTCCCAACTTCAAAATACTCGTGGTCACCGCTGGGCATTCCAGGATGTGACCAGGAGTGAGCTGGACATCAGGGCAATGTTTACAAAGAACATATGATCTTGTTTTGTCTGGATGGACTTTCATGCCTCTATAGTGGTCGGTTCTAAGCCTTGCTATTGTAGATGTAATATCTCTGGGGCTATCATATTCAGTAATCAGGGGTTTTTTAAACGTATGAGTTATGATTCTGTGTCTCGCCACTGCGTTAGCGTCAGCGAGTGTGATGGTGGTGCACTCATGAGAGAGATCTCTAGCCTCCTTGGCCAAAGAGTCTGCACACTCATCTCCTTCAATATTGACGTGTGCAGGGATCCAATGCAGGACACAGGATTTTCCCTTGTTGTTCAACTGTTCTAGGCGGACAATGACATCAGAGGTAATGTTGGTCCCACAATTTCTGATAGCCTCTAAGGCTGATTTAGAATCAGAAAAGATTGTTAGACCTTCTGTCGAATCAAAAGCCTGTTGATCATTTAAATATAAGGTGAGAGCTTCTCTGATCGCCAAGACTTCACTAGTGAAGTTGGATCTGAATGAATTTTCATTTTAAATAATACTTTTGCAATGCCTTCACATTTTAAATCGTAATTCTTATAGAAAAAAGTGACATCTTTTAAAGAAAATTGATTAATTTTTTTTATATATTTTCGTCTATATCATATAAAAAGGGATTAGTTCTCCAAAAAGGAAGTTCATTTGATTTAAAAATTAATTTCAGACTTTCTTCAAAACAATTTCTTTTGCAAATAATAATTTAGTGCAGAAATGTTTGTACTCATAAGAAAGCTGAGAATTACACATACATGCATGACTGCCCGGACAAAAGGCATGACGTATTAAAATAGTATTTTTGATTCATTATTGATATATACGTAATGCAAGCCTTTACATTCTCTGTTATAAAATGTAAAAAAGTATTTAAATTTGCATGAATTTTTGTCCATCTTTCCCAAAATGTTTTTATAAATCAATGAAGAGTAATTTATCATTGGCAATTAATTTAAAATATTTCTTTTATTTTTAAAACAGCTTTAAAATAAGCCAGAATTCTATCTTTGAAAACTGGAAAATCCTTCAGAGTAGCGGAATTCTCACGATAAAAAAAACAGAAAATTTAATTATGCTAATATCAAATCTTTTCATTCCAGGAAATTTAGTAATTAGGGCATTTATATCCAGTTAAGAATGAATATAAAGCCATAGAAGTTTGTTTCAAGCATTGAATATCGGCAGAAACTTGTTTTAAAACACAAATTAATATTTTTCTTTGAAGATACAAGCGAAAGAAATCTAGTTTTCGTAAAATGAGAACAGCTGCGTATAGCTTTCAGCGATGGGGAGAGTTAACTCTTTTTGAAATAGGAACCTCTCAGCGTGTGATCAAAGGTCCCACCGCCAGCCACAACTATTTGTGGGAGGTCTGTTCCAAGAAAGAGAGTCAGTGGGTAAGGGACTTTCCCTATGCATGACTGAAATCTGCTTCGAGATCGTCCATTGGACAGATAGTATCGATTGTTACTTTCTATTGTGATCCAAGACATGAAATCGAAATATCAACCAATAAGAACGTGCCAGTGATTTGAATCACACCCATTTTTGAAAAGTATTGTTCACTGACATTTGTGATTTTTTGATATTCGTTACGTAATAACCGTTTCTAAAATATTCGTCATCCCTAATTATCATAGGATGGTCAAATGCGAATATTGGAAAGTCAAGGTCGTTGCCGTGAAAGGTACATGGCATGTGACTTCTACGCATGGCATTTAAATCTTCATCCGCAACGCTTTCCTTGATGAGTCTACCATTAACGCCCTCAGCCAAGTATAAAGCGGATGTTTTTGTTTACATTTGTAGTTACATTGACAGCACAGAGCTCCAACAGACAAGGGCAACTCCACTGCCAGGTTCGCTATACACCAAGAGAATGGGGATAGCCTTGCTTCGCAAGGCGAGTGCCCCGGTCAAAATCTTCCACTCTTTACATTTGTAGTTATAATTTTGAGTCGTTACCCAGCACAAGCCAAGAATTAATTCAGGAGCATAAGCTGGATAAGAAACCTCAATTCTTTGGGTCGTTTTTTCCCCTCTTATTAATGTTAAAAGATGAATACTGATATGTTCCTGGGTGCTTTAATTTGAAACACCAAATAAAGCATCCGACAGCAGGTTAATACCATGATAAAATGCTACTTTTTAAGTTTCCTTTAAACAATCCTGACATCGGTTGTTAGCTTTGGTTGTTGTTTTCGAAGTTGGTGATATGCGTCGTTTATTTTGAAGAATTCATTCAATGTGCTTCTATTTACGAAATATAAAAAAATTGAAACCCAAAACTGTTAAAGTAAACTTTTAAAAAACCGTCTCGAAGGAAAAGAAATCGGTACATGTTTTGCCGTCAAAAACAAATGGGTAACCGACGTCGGTGAGTCATCGCTCCCTTTGTTTACTATTTGGTGATAACCTTTGGCGACCATCCTCGATGAAGTAACTACCCCCTGGAAATGCTTACATGAATATTACATTACTTTTCTCCCTCAAAATCTTATCTTTTTTATATTATTTTAATATTTCATTTGATGTTCGAAACAAGCAATTAATAGATAATGCTACCAAATTAAATACTCGTTACAAGATCGTATCATCTAAAATTCATTCCATTAAACTTATTTCAGGCAAGAGTGTGTTCCATGATGTTTTAAGAGTTGCCTGAAATCGTTAAGCTTCCTTCCTTTTCTAAAGAAATCAAACACAATGCAAAACATTATATTGAAACTTCTGGTCCACCTGTTTTTTCCAAGCCTAGACGATTAGCTCCTGATCGGTTAAAAACAGCAAAAGCAGAATTTCAGCGTATGCTTGACTTGGGCCATATTAGACCTTTCAAAAGTAACTATGCATCTCCTTTACATATAGTGCCCAAGAAAGATAGTATTGATTGGAAACCTGTGAGGGATTATCGTGCCTTAAATGCCCAAACTAAAAAGGACAAGTACTCTATTCCTAACATTTTAGATTGTACTTCAGAGCTACATGGCAAAACAATTTTTTCACATATTGATTTAATAAAAGCTTATCATCAAATACCTATTCACGAAGATGATATTCATAAAATTGCCATAACCACTTCATTTAGACTATTTGAAAGTACTAAAATGCAGTTCGGCCTTTGCAACGCAACTTCTACTTTTTGATGAAGTTCTCAGAGGACTAAATTTTGGGTACGCTTTCATTGATGATATTGTTACGTTTTTAGAGTAGCGGGTTCGGATTGAATGGACTTTATTTAAGGACAGCACAAACAAATTTATTTACAGCTATTTACAGGTATATACAGGATGACTTGAAAAAGTAACAATTTCAGAAAACACAATCCAGCAATAATTAGTCACTTACAGCGTAAATGCAAGTCTTACGCACAATAAACACAGTTTGCAAAACAGCTATCGTATAGCACAGCAACAGTAAATCACAGCGAGCTCAATAACACAGCGTTAACAGTAAACGCAAACACAGCTCAGTAATAACAAATCCTCTAGTCCAGCGAGACACTTTTTATTTCAGAGCCAACTCTCAACTAACTAACTCACTTTATGAGGTTGGTTTTCGAGGCGCCTAGCTCCACCAGGGGCTTATCCTCGACTTGGGAGATGCTTCATGCGACGCTGCAAACAGGAGACTGGCATGGACTGGAGAGATGCTTTGAGTTACCCACGAGGGGTGAGGGCGTGGTGAGGAGGAGAGCTACTCTGCTATTGGCTGGGGTTAGAATTTGGAAATGACTATTTAAGACTTGAACGGAGCAATTTTAGGGATTTGAGTTCTGACTTAGCGATTCGAAGAGAATGAATAGTTTTTTCAGGGGATCAGTTTCTGATTTCATTTCACTGATTGCTCTTTTGAGGTTAGGGAAGGCTTTGAAAAGAATTTTAATTTCATTGAGGAGGTCGAACATGTCTGATAGATCGGAATCCGGACCTTTGGGCTTGTTTTCAACGGTTGGGGGAATATTGGGTGTTATAGTATCCTGAGGAAGGTTAGACCTTAAAATTTTTGAGAAGGAATAATTTGGTTTGATATAGTTTGAATTGAAGTAGTTTTGCTTATTATCCTGGGGAGTTGATATTTTAGGAAACTTTGGACAACCGCGATAGGCTGCAGTGTGGCCAGTTTGATTGCAATTGATACAAGTGGGGTTTTCAATTTTTTCTTTCAAGGGACGTGTTTGATGACTACTAGCACATTTGAGGCATCTCGGTTTGAGCGCGCAGTTAGAGGAAACAAGGCCGAACATATTACAGTTGTAGCATTGCGAAATGGTGTTACGGCCTCTGTATCTCTCTACAGTGATTTTTAAAAAGTCAATATCCGTGAGATTGTAAATTTCATCAATTATATCATTTTTATTAAGTTCAACTAATAAGATAGGCAGTGGTCTCCTGGTTTTAAGTTGGGACAGCCTAGTTACCTTATTAACCGAGAAACCCTTAGTTTTTAATTTATTCTCAAGAACATCACACATGTACTCAATCGGGAGGCCTTTAATGACTATTTTCAAAGAGCGTTTGTTTTTGGGTGGGATAACATAGTATTCTATCTCGTTCTCTGTAAAGAATTTTTGGAGATCTCTATGGTTATCAATAGACTCCTGATAAACTTTAATAAAGTTGTTGGTTAGGACGTTATTTTTAATGCCAAATTTTTCATTAATTAGTTCCAGGATTTTACCATAATCATTAGTCAGTTTTAACATTAGTGGGGGAATTTTAACAATTGGTTCAGGGGAGTCCTCTACTGGGGTTTCTACTCCTACATTAGTTAATGGTTCGAATCTATTTTTAGTCTCTATAGCATTAACTTTTTTATTAGTTTCCGGGGGTTTAGCTGACTTTCTTTTTGGGGATAGTTTAAAATCCTCGGCAGATTTATCCATTAAGCAGCCAATAGCTAAAAGAGATTTATGCTCACCAAGGAGATGCCCCAGTGCTTCTTGGGCTTCTTTGGCAATGTTGAGTTGCTGGTGATATTCAACTCCTCTGAATCCGTGAAGCGGAGTGTTATTTATGAAGCCATTCGCGATGTTTAGTTGAGATTGAAGCTGGTCAATTTTTGCTTTTGTAAGTTTGATATTTACACAAATGTCACATTGGCACATTGTGTTGCGTGGCTCCGTTTGATCTATTTCGCTCTCAGGAGGATTATCGTAGCAAGTTCTTTTCGCGGCCACTCTTTCATCATCTCCGCTCTTCCGTAACTGATCCTTAAAAGGACGAGTCGGGACATATGCCGTTAGGATCTGCACTCGCTCCAGGGTAAAATCCCATTGATCCGTAAAACTGCCCTTTGCCATGGCTCAGGATAGAATAGAGAATGAGAATGGAAAAATTAACAGAAAAATGGAAGTTTACCTGAACTCTCAATTAACTCTATATATTCATAGAACAGCACAGATATAAAATAACTACTAACTAACTCGATCAAATCACTATAGCAACTGTCAACTGACTAACTAACTCACTATGAGTCCATTTATAGAGGCACCTAGCCCTGCCAGGGGCTTATCCTCTGACTTGGTAGTAGTTGATGTCAGCGCTGCTGGTGTCGAACTGCCATGAACTGAAAGGAGACCTGGAGATCCCATGAACTGAAAGGAGACGTGTGGGGTGAGAGAGGAGAGAAGGTGAGAGGAAGGGATGCTATTGGCTGGCGAGAAATCCTAAATAAAGCTTTGCGAGAATTTTTGCTCAATAGTTTAGGGATTGACTGGCTTGCAAATAGAGTTGAATAGTATTAAAAACTTAGCAGTGGGGTCATCATTATTTTTCATATCTTTTGCAGCTTTTATTAGATTGGGGAATAATTGGAACAGCTTTTTAATCTCATTAAACGCCTCTATCATTTCTTTTAATTCCTCGGAAGAGGGGATGCTATCTTGTGCCTTGTCATTCTGGGGAACGAAATTTTGTTGGGGGAGGTTTGTTCTAAGGGAATTAGCGTAAGAAAAGTTAGGTTTTCGCATGTTTGAGTTAAAGTAGTTTGTTCTATTTTGCGGGGGGGGGGGTGTTTAATTTGGGAAACTTGGGGCAACCTCTATACGCTGCTGTGTGCCCTAGTTGCTCGCAGTTTATGCATTTGGGTTCAAATATTTTTTCGCTGATGTTACAATTTCTAGTCTGATGAGAATTTCCGCACTAAAGACAACGTGGTTGCATGCAGCAGTTAATAGCAGTATACCCAAAAAGATTACAGTTGAAACACTGCGAGATGGAATTCCTTCCACGGTAACTTTCAATATTGATTTTAAGATATCCTAATTCTTTGAGGTTGAAGATTTAATCTACAATTTCATTTTTATTAAGCTCAACTAGATACAGGGGGAGTGGTTTCCTTGTCTTGTATTGAGTCATTCTAGTTATTTTATTGATAGAGAATCCTAGTTCATTTAGTTCAATTTTGATCTCATCGGTTTCAGTATCTATGGGCAAGCCTTTTATGACTATTTTTACAGGCCTGGTCGATTTTGGGGGGGGGGGGATAATAAAAAATTCCAAATTATTCTTTTTGCAAAAGTTTCTGATTTCTCTGTGGTTATCAACGCTGTCTGGGAATATTTTGATAAATCCATTAGTTTACATTCCTTAGGACCGAATTTTTCTTTAATGGCTTTTAATATTGCACTATAATTTTTCACATACTTGAGCATTATGGGGGGGAATCTTAGGGGTTTTTACTTCAGCTTTAGTGTTATTTGGGTTTTCCTCAGTTGGGTCCAGATCTATCTCTTTTAATGCGTTGAATCTGTTATTGAGTTGTATCCCACTGGGGTTCTGGGTATCAGTTGAGGGAGTCGCAGTTTTCCTTCTTGGGGAAAGTTTAAATTCCTCTCCGCGATTTTTAATCTCACAGCCAATAGCCGATAAAGATTCCAACTCACCTCTCAATTCCATCAGATTCTTTCGACCTTTAATAAGTTCAGTAGCACTGTAATCACTCGTTTCTTGGTCGCCCATTGCACGAAAAGCTGTTACGGCCAAGTCTAGCGCCTCCACTTTTTTCTGAGTTAGTGAAATTTCTTCCTTCAGTTGTGGTATTCGTGAACAAGGATTGCATGAGCATTGCTGATTGCTGTCCAAATTATCATTGCGCGGACGCTTCGTAAGTTTACCCGCAACTACAGAGCCCTCCGGTATCTGATCCTGAAAAGGACGGGCCGGGGATGAAGCTGCACCTGCCAATAGCTCCGAAAAAATATTACGACCGCCCTCCTCCATAGCTGAGGACGGAATAAAATGAGAATGGATAATGATCTCTAAAAAACAATTATAAAATTCATAGAACAACTAACTCACTGAACTCCAACTACTAGCTAACTCGATCAAATCACTATAGCAACTGTCAACTGACTAACAAACTCACTTGCTAGTGGTTGGATTATTGGGGCTCCTAGCCCCGGCAGGGGCTTATCCCCAGTCATGATGAAATGCTTCCACGTTGCTTTCAGCTACATACGTGACCGTCTGCGAAGTGGACTGGAAAAGTTCTGCAGGGCCTTAAGTAGTTGTTGAGGAGTAGGGGTGGGTGAGTTGGCGAGAGCCAGGACAGGTTTTGATTGGCTATTTAGGGGTGGTGGGTGTGGAGTTATGCACCTTGCGAACTAACTAACTCACTCCGGCTACTCGTCCTTATATAGCCGAAAAAGCGCGTGCACTGATCTCGTGGAAATTCTCAAAACAACGCGCACAATCTAGCGGCTACTAGACTATTCCTTTCGCCAAACCAATCAAGCTGGCGCGAGGCTCCTCGCCAAACGTCGCCATCTTTGGCGATTTTTCGTGCCGCTCGCCCGCTTGTAACAATATTTGGGTTGCTTCATCTTCTGAGGAAGAGCATGTACAACATCTGCGATTACTTTTTGAGCGTTTGGATCAGTACGGATTGTCTATTAATCCTTCCAAGTGCATATTAGGAGTAACTACATTAGAATTTTAAAGATTTCAAGTTAGTGAGGCTAGAATAAAACCTTTACCAGATAGAGTAGATGCTATTTTAAAATTTCCTAGACCATCCACTATCACACAGTTACAACGTTTTCTTGGCATGTTAAACTACTATAGACGCTTCATTCGACAAGCTGTCCATATACTTACTCCCTTAGTAAAATTGTTCGACGTCAAAAAGAATAAAATGCGTTTAAAGAAAACAGTTAACATCAAATCAGAAGATCTTTCATGGGCAGATGAGGCCAACACAGCTTTTGAACAGAACAAGGAAGCTCTTGCACATGTCATTTTATTATATCACCCAAAACCTAATGCGTCATTATTTTTAATTAAATGAAAGAGTTCTCAGCATTTATTATAGTAACTGGCAATATAAAGAGCACTTTTAACAACTAATACATTTAAGGCCCTATCACACGGCGAAATACCGTCAGCACTTTCGTCGATAGTTGTCGATTTGTGCCCGCTGGCAACCGGTCAAGCAAGTTTTCCGTCATCGTCAACTTTTTTTAATCTGCTTGAAAATGTCCACGATAGTGACGGAAATATCGTTTGCGAACGAAATTCAACCAATCATGTGAAACTTTTCTGTGACGTAGTGTGCCAAGAAAGGCATCGGTTGGCGCTACAATAATATTGAAAAAACATGCATTTAATGTTACATATTGCTAAATACTAAAAATAGTTTCGACAGAATGAAAAAAGCGAAGTAAAACTACGGTATCTTTTCCCCATTCTGTGGAACAACTTATTGCCCCCACTTTAAAAAAAACTGACACTACCGTATGGGGAATAGTTATCTAGAAGGATTGTGAAATTGTGATGGAATTTTCAGATATTCAACAGGATATTTTTAAGTAAATAAAAAGAAATATTAATTCTGATGTGAATTGTTTTCTATATGTGAAATATATTTGACCATATTCAGTCTTTATTTATTCAAATAATAATATAATCTTTTGATTATAGTAATTCCTTAAATAGTTTGTTAACAGCTTCTATATAATTAAAAATTTTTAACTCCAATGTTAGAGTTAAAAATATAATAGTGATTTTAAATTTTAATACTTAGATGTTCCTACAATGTTGCAGAAATATAAAACATATTTGGTTTTGAGAAAAATATAAAAATGATCATACTTTTATCATTAGCAAAAAACGAAATCACCTTTTGTAAGATAGACAATAAAATACAGGCTTCTTTTTCCATATTTTTTTCTTTTAAATTTAACAAATTAACATTTAATTTAGAATGATATTTTTGATTCTACATTTGTATTGAGAAAGATGCATAGAATGGCCACACATTTAGAAATGGTCAGACTAAAAAACAAATGTTTTATTGCTTCTCATTCCTGATGTAATGTAGAGGGTTTTTTTTTTTTTTTAAAAATAATATTTTTTTTTTTTTTTTTGGCAATTTAAAAATTTCAGAAAAACCTGTTTTTAATTATCTATATAAAAATAAATGAGGTTTTAATATTTTAGTTTTGAAAAAACTAAGAAAAATGCAATAATATAGTTTGGAAAATTATATTTGATTATTATTATTGAATGAAAATTATTTAATGATTCCTATTTTTCACAAATACTGGTAATAAATGCACAAAGATTTTTTTAAAAAAACAGCTCTGTAGTTTCAAATGAAATGAAAACAAAACATTTAACATTTTTTAAAGAGCAATTTTAGAAATGAGTGAGACTAAATAGTGCAGAAATATAAAACATATTTGGTTTTGACAAAAATATAAAAAGATCATACTTTTATCATTAACAAAAAACTACTATAGATACCATTAGAAATAGTCTTAGAATAGAATTGTTTTATAATTTTGAACTGGTGTGGGGAAATAAAAATTATTTAAAAGAATGATAAATACAAATCGAGTCCAATATACATTCTCAAAAATTATTTTTTAATAGATGATATACAATAAAATTCAGGCTTCTTTTTCCACATTTTTTCTTTTAAATTTAACAAATTAACAGTTAATTTAGAATAATATTTCTGATTATACATTTGCATTGAGAAAGATGCATAGAATAAACACACATTTGGAAATGGTCAGATTAAAAAACAAGTGTTTTATTGCTTCTCATTCCTGATGTAATGTGGAGGTTATTATTTTATTTAAATGCTTGGCAATTTGAAATTTTACGACAAACCTGTTTTTTAATATCTATGTAAAGATAAATGAAGTTTTAATACTTGAGCTTTGAAAAAAAAAAAAAAAAAAAAAAAAAAAAAAAAAAA